>WEIT01040035.1:0-10604 GCA_013389985.1 Dryoscopus gambensis
TATATATATTTATATATAAAACAAAGCTTAAAAAAAAAAATTACACACATTTTTCCAGGTTGTCAGGCTATAACTAAAGAGAAACTTCTAGCTTCAAGGTATCCTGATGCAATTTTCAGAACCGTTTCTAAAGAATTTGACTCAAAGAACCAGTAATTCCAAAATGTAGAACTATATAGCATTAAACATTTCTCAGGTGCTTAAGAACAAATAAAACAAACAGCAAAATTTTAAGTTTGGTTCACACATTATTATTATCTTGAAATAAAATATTAATATAACACTGTTTGGCAGATATTAGGGAAAAGAATTTAATAAGTCAGCAAATAGCTTAATATTGTAACAGTATCTGTTGCTCCTGACATAGCTCTCCTAAGTTAAAGCACATTAGGCAAGCATGAGCTGCAATTAAGCTGCTGGTTTGTCTCACAGTAAAGAGAACCAATATGAAACTGCAAAAGTTACTTTCTCTTTTCACAAGTATTTTTAAAGTATCCCTTATGCTCATGTACCATGAGGTCTCTCTAAGCACACAATGAATACAATTTGGTGCAATAGCTATCCTTAGAAATTAATTCCATCTTCTGGAAATAAATTGCAAGGACAAATGATTACTGTCTACCAGAAAATTTATAACTTAGTATGACAAATAGGAAACAAAAGCCATGCCACCTTCTAATAACAGAATGCAAGACAGTACAGGGACATAGGACACATTTTAAGTATCTATCCTTTGGCAGAATTTAGGATCATAGTATCAATCTTTCAACTATAACATCAACAGAAACTGGAAGTTGAATAAAAAAGCCGTATTTTTCAGAGGTTTCACAGATGATCTATAGATGTACAAGTGGAAAGAGAAGGAGCAGCAGCTTACCTTACAGGAATGGCTTTAGGCACAGCATTAACATTATTTGGTTGATATTTAGGCTTGTCGACCTGTACAGCATAGGTGTCCATTCCACTCTCAAAGTCGGGAGGCTGCGATGAGCTGTGTGCTTTCAAAATTGGTTGAGGAGAATTTGAAGATTTTGATGGCAACTCTGGTTTATGCTGAGCTTCATTTGGCAAGAGATTATGGTTGAATTTTGGACTTTCAAACTTGCGCTCAAAGGGCCTTGCAGCGCTCGTGTAAGGTTTGGTTGTGAAGCGGTTGTAGGAAGGAGTGACTGTTTTCTGAATCTGCTCAGTTCCATTAACAGGGCCTTTGTCAGGGAAGCTTTTCTAAGGATAAAAAGTGAACTGCACCGTGTCCTCTCTAGAGGATCTGAAAATTGCTGGCTTATTCTGAGGTGGAGGAGGGTCAGACACAGAGTTAACTGCAATGAAAATGAAAATACCAGAACTGGTCAGTAACCACCAGAAATGTCTAGTCACATACACTGTGGCATAAGAACACATTTTAGCCAATTCTTAATCTTCAGTATAAAATATATACAGGTTCATCTTAGGTCTCTTAGATCATCTGTCCTCCTATTCCATTTTGTACATCCAGGCAAGTTATCTAACATTCCATTAAATGTGTTGGAGACAATGGTATGACCTTTCAATAAAAAGGTTAGACTAGTTTGTATCACAATCAAACCACCAGAAAACTGGTACTGAAATACCATTGTGTACTTGCACAAACAAGAAAATTCAATTGAACCGGGCAATCCCCTCAATGTGAAAGTGAGCACAACATTTCCTTTAGTTTTTAGAAGCCTACAAATAATACTCATATCAAAAGAATTCTGGTACCATTCCAAAGCATAGGGAATTTTACTTCATCTTTGCTGAGACAACTGAGAGAGTTATAGGTACTACTAATACCTGGAAGCTACCTGGTTTCACAGAAAATCACAAAATAATTTCATAAAACTCAATCTCACTACAGTAAAAAACTATTTTCAGTAATAATTATTCCAAGTTTCAGTTTGAGAACAACACAGTTACCTGTGCAGGCACGCTGAAGCAACTGCACCTAACTGAACCTAACAAGCAATGGCTGTTCCCACAAAGGTCAGCTTTGTAACTGCTCACCTTCAGAAAGTGCAGGCTTGTGGTGTGCTGGGAGAGACAGGACAGGACTATTAATTGACTGTGGCTGCGTGTACTGGACTGAAGGAGCAGGAGGAGGAGTTGTAACTTGGGGGATTGGCTCATAGCGTTTTTCACCAACAGGTCTATCCATTGATTCAGTATCAGTTGGTTTTCCCCTGTTGAAACAGAATTAAAAAACAAACATTTGACTGTTTGGTTGCCTTATGGCTCCTGCATTCACTGCTATTTTTTTGTCTTCTATGATCACCTGATTTCCATCTCTTCCTATAAACATTAAAACATTATTTTCTTGAATAGGCTGTCTCAAGTATAAAAACATTTATTGATAAGCACAGAAGATTCAGACAACATTGACCTTTAGAAGATTAGTAACACAAACCAAGGCAAACAAAAGGCAGATGACATTTCAGGTGTATTTGCATAATTGCCTATTAGATCTTAATTTTTCAACTTTATCTAGAGTAATTTCAATGAAAGAGTGTTCTCTAATTTCATGGATCTTCAAAGTAAAAATGTAAATCCACTTCTTTTTGGGGTTGTTTTTGGAAAGTATAATTAGCCAACAGGACAATGGATTCTAGTATAACTTCTTTAAATACACCTTGTATTTGAACAATGCCATCTTAATTAGAAATGTAATCAGCTTAAGCTTCACTAGCTTTATGTGCATAGGGTAACTTTAAAAACTTATTTTCAAAACATTTTTCTTATGCTAGAAATATTTAGCCACAAGCTTATTTCAGAAAATGATGGATTTCACAAACACCTATAATTTTGGACTGCAATATATTTATTGCACTTACTCCCAGAATTTGTGTGTTTCAAGTTTTAAGTGCACATAATGCCTGTGATGAAATGTAACAGTGAGAGGACACCTGAAAACATCCTCACATCAACAACAGTCTTACCACTTGATGTTCCTTTTCAAGTAGTCATAGCTAGTGTAAGAGCCAAGAAATCTAGGTGATGGCAAAGCAAACAGCAATAGAAGAATGAAAGAAAATAGTCATTCTATCTTGAGCATATTACTTCTTCACACTTTTTATGTTAGTCCTAGCAGCTTCCATATGACAAGGTTGTTGAAACAAAGAGACACTATTCACAGAGAGGTTTCTGACAAAACCTTTACCATATGCGTATGTACAATGATCACACACTATATTCAACATGAGATTTGGTCAGTGTATTAGGAGGTAGTCAAGATCTTCTATTGGCAGATACTAAAAGTAAGAATGAGATTACACTAAGCCATTTGTTACAATCTGTATAAACAAAGTTATTCAATACATTGAAAGAAATGGACAAAGTATACATCCCATATTCTAACAGTTTCTCAGTTGTTTGAAACAACTTCAGTCATAACATTCATAGAATGACAGTAGTTTTGTATTGTACTGTTTGTAAATTATGAAAATAAACCCCCAACAAAATAAAAGAGTAAAATAATTTGTAGTGGCTGAAATATGTAGTGTTACCATACTTCCTCAGTGGCAAAGAACTTTACATAATTTGATGTTTCATATTAATATTTAACACTAAGAAAGTTGTAGCTATTGCTCATGAATAAATAAAATCTGTTCTCTGTACCCAGAATACATTATACGGATTATTCAGAAGCAAGAGATTGCATAATCAACAGTTCCTGTATAATCCAAATTTAGTCCTGTTTATTTTTAGGAGAGTTTATTCACAGAATAGCAATTACCATAGAAATACACTGGGAAAAAAAGATTAATACTGAGCAAGTAACAGGAACAATGTGGAAGCTGGTGAAAGGAGAGTCCGAAATATGAATGCTTTCTCAAGACAGCAGTTGGTTTGTGTTTCCACACAAGGATACTGCAGTGTACTAGAGGCAGCATTGTCCAACTGAGCAGCGCTGTTTATCTCTTTCCACTTATATTAATATTTTAGTATTTGTCTATTTGCACTGGACTACCCTGGGTAAATTTTCTTTCCCATGTCTGTCCCTTCCTGTTAAGGGTTACATTCTTCCACAAAGCAAAAACACAACACATGTTTGTCCCACATGATACATGAAATTGTCAGCCTTAAAACCAGTATTATCTTACTGCTCTGTGGCAGTAACAGGCCACCTTCCCATAAGCACAAGCCTTGAAGTTATACACTAACTCACAAGCAAAACAAAACCACAACTGAGCAGCCAAAGAATACACGTGTCACATCAGACAGAAGTGGTAGGTAGAAGTATGGAACAATCTCTCTCAACCATGAGGTGCTCTGCAGCAAAAATTCAATAGCTGTGTCTGTCTCTCATGCTTTTCACCACAACAACACTGCAGAATAACTCTCCATCTGAAGAATTTTACAATCCTCACAATTACTCGATGAAAGCTCACAACACTTGTCCCAAAGCATGACTTGCATTTTCAATGGCAACGCAGTCCATGCCTACACACCAAAACAGATCATCTGTGGGTAACACTGGGTTTTGTCTGTGAGAGTAGAATTTTCAAAATCACTGCAATGAGGCCAGTCAGGACAGCTTTCTTAGGTCTGTGCCTATGATGCCCAGACTGCAGAACAGCTAAACTCTCATCTTTCTACCAGAAGACACTGGGCAAGTGAAAAGGAAGGATAAGAAGCATCCTTGTCTGAGAATGAGAACTGGTTACAGATGCCCAATACAGACTTCATCAGGGGGAAAAAAAAAAAAAAGTGAAACCTTTAAAATCTATCAAGCTTTTTGAAATATTCCAATATTCTCAGTTCACAAAGACAGATGCTGGAAGATCACAGACAATGATCAAACAAATAAGAACTGGATGGCAAGTCCCAGCTCAAATCCCTTAAAGAAAAGCACTGGAACATGGTGTATCAAGTACATAAAAGACACCTTACACATACACTTAACATTATAAAACTTCAGCTAGCTATTTTATTAATTCATTCTAAAGATCTCATTCACATTAAGCCTGCCAGTGTTTCAGCTTCACCTAACGGTCCATGTTTCAAGCAGGAGTACAACCAAAGCCTTCAAAACCACCCAACTTTCAGGCTGCATGCAGCAAGCCCAGATAGCTTTTCACAGTAACAGCTACAGATATCTTGCTACAGTTTGAATCAAAACAAATTTAGGTAACTGTGGAGAGTATTCAAAAAGTTTGTGTAAGTGTCCTCCAAAATAGCCAGTTCTTTACCTGAGCTAAATCTGCGTATGAACTTTCACACAATTTCTGTATCAAAATGTTCCAAATCAAGGAAGCAAAGCAATACAGGAAACAGATGTTTCCATCAACAGATTAAATTCTGGCCTCAGCAATATTCCCTAAAGGCTCCGTTTCCTAATGTCAAACATGGCTAACGTGCACAAGAACAAATGCATGAAGAACTGGAATAAATCAAAACTTTTGCTTCAAAAGATGTGTAAGCACTACCGTATTAGACGAAGAAAATACTTTGTTATGTCCTGTTTATGACCATAAACAGATCACAATCAATGACCTTGATGAGGGGATTGAGAGCATCCCCCCAGTAAGTTCACGGGTGACTCCAAATGAAGTGGGGGTGTTGATTTGCGGGAGGGTAGGAAAGCTTGGCAAAGGGATCTGGACAGGCTGGATCAGTGGGCCAACGCCAGCTGCATGAGGTTCAACAAGGCCCAGCGCCGGGTCCTGCCCTTGGCTCACACCAAGGCCTACAGTGCCACAGGCTGGGCCAGAGGGGCTGGAAAGCTGCAAAAAGCCCTGGGGGTGCTGGTCAGCAGCAGCTGACATGAGCCAGGTGTGCCCAGGTGGCCAAGAAGGCCAATGGCACCTGGCCTGTACCAGCCATGGTGTGTTCAGCACGGCCTGTGCAGTGATTGTCCTGCAGTACTGCGCCCAGTCAGGCCACACCTCGAGTGCTGTGTCCAGTTCTGGGCCCCTGACTGCAAGAAGGACACAGAGGTGCTGGAGCAGGTCCAGAGAAGGGCAGCAGAGCTGGGGAAGGGTCTGGAGCAAGAGTCTTGTGAGTTGCAGCTGAGGGAGCCTGGGGGGCTCAGCCTAGAGGAGGCTCAGGAGAGACATTATCAGTGTGCAACTTGCTAAAAGCAGATTGTAGCCAGGTGGGGGTCAGCCTCTTCTCCTGGGCAGGAAGTGACAGGACAGGAGAAAGTGACCTCAAATTGTGTCGGGGGAGTTTCAGTTGGATATTAGGACGTATTTCTTTACTGAAAGGGTTATCTCATTGGAACAGACTGCCTAGGGAAGTGGAGTCACCATCCCTGGAGGTGAAAAGATGTGTAGATGTGGCACTTAGGGACAGATCTAAGAGGTGGACCTGGCAGTGCGGGGTTATGGCTGGACTTGATCTTAGTGGTCTTTTCCAACCTAAACAATTCTATGACTGTATGCTAGTAAGTAGTAAGTTAAAGTAACATGTTGGAGGCCCTGATACCTGAAAAAATGATTAATTTACCAAAAGAAAAAGTTAAATTGTGGTGGTTTTAAACACCACATTGTACGGTATGCGGTGTTTAAAACTAAACATTATGGTATGTGTTTTTAAACTAAAGCTACACCTAAACAGAGAAACAGACTTCACGAATACAAAATTTCATTTCACTACCACAAGTCCCTGGAACTCCACTGAACACAGGCAGAATTTCTGTTTTAGTCCTATATGCCCCACTCCTTTTTCAAATAAAAAACCCCAAACAACCCAAACTTACTTAGAATAATTGCTGAAATTCAGCTGATTCTGTGAATGTATTGGTTTGGTGGGCTCAGAGTGATGGCTGGCAGGAACCTGCGCCGATGGCTTATTTTCAAAACTCCTGCGATCGAAGTAGGAGAGCTGCTTCCGGTAATACTCCTCATCCTCCTCAGGATCATAATGATTGGAACGCACAATATCTTCAGGTGGCTTCACTTGAGGTCTCTGTGGTTCTGGGGCCCTAACCAAGAATAATAATATACAGTTGCTTTGCCCAGTTAAACAAGCATAAGTACCCAAATTACAATTCTATTTCATAACCTAGCTAGTAATAAAGAAATGAGCATGTAATTCTTATAATTGCACACCTTGCCTTTCTACCTATATTGCATGGAAATTAGACAGCTGTGACATGCCATAAGGAAAGAAAATCCTTATTTCCCTTATACCTTTATTTTCCCTTTTACTTTGCTTTCTAAATATCTCAAAGATAGAAAAAAGTAGAACAGAGATACTTAATAAGTTTCTTCCTCAAAAACACTGAGAAATCATTGTATTTCCCCCACCTCCCAGCAACCACACCCAGGAGAACTGTCTTGATGCCCTGCTTTACTACTGACACACTCCAACTCTCTGAAGTTTCCAATTTGAAGCACTAAGATGTCTATCTGAATGCTCTAAACTCATACTGAAAACTAAACTTAATCAGTTGTGCATCTACCTGTAGGTTGTTTTCTCGTGCTCATACTGGTTTTGAGAAGTTGGTTTTGGACCACTCACACTTGTGAGTGCAGGCTTAGGTGCTAGTTCTGGAGGCTGTAAAGAAAAGCACAGCATATTCTCTTAAATTCTAACACTGAGAAAGATAAACCACTTTATGATTAAGAAAACTAAGACTACCCTTCCCTTACTCCAAAAGAAAAAACAAATACTAGCAAAAGAAGAATTAGAGGAGTTTCCAGTATAGCAAGACCCCGGCAGTGTTTTCACAAGAAGTGTTCAACTTCTGCTTTTAAAACATACCGCATTTAGGTTGCTAAAAGGCAGTATTTCACAAGCCATAAAGCTTTCTTTCTGGGACAGTATTTTACTTCTTGCAATGCAATCTCATTACAAAAAAGCAGGAACTGAAAACCCTGAATGACTTACCTTGACAGTTGATGTATCACTCGTATCCTTCATTTTTTCCAAAGACGGGGATCTTCTCCTTTCAAATATCTTAACCCTACTTCGCACAGACTGTGGTTTCATGGCTGGATCTTCTTCTTCCTCAGCTAGAGATGGTGGTGTAGGCAGTGGTTTACTGTTTGAAGGCAAAATTTCTGGTTTGGTTTGTGAAGAAGGGGGAGGAGGAAGAGAAACACCTGAAGTGCTATGAGAAGGCTCATACTGTCCAGCTTTAGCATTATAAGCTTGAGGAGGACCTTGTTCATAGCCCCTTATGTGTGGATCAAAGTACTGCTTGGGTTCAGGAGATCGAGATATGGCTGACTGGTATGGCTGAGCTTCTGGTTTGTATCTACTGTGGGTGTCGTATCCAACCGTGTGTTGATCTTCGTATCGCACTTGTGGTAAGCTGAAGTTTTTGGGTGCATGCTCATAGCGAGGTCTGCCATCATAGCTCATTGCAGGGGGCTCCTCAAAACGAGGTTGTGCTGGGTAATAGCTGCGTTCTGTGCTCTCTTCTAGATTTTGTCTGGAATCAAGATCCCTAGGAGGCTGGTTTTCATAAGCTGTTCTGGTTTGGTTATAGGGCTGTTTCTCCTCGTAATATGTCCAGTGCTCCTCATAGGGAGGCACACGGTCATCATAATGTAGGCGAGGGTCATAACCACGGGAAAATTGATCTACGTAGTTTGTAGAGTCATACCTATATGTTGACTGTTCATAATCCCTACTCGGCTGTTTCTCTGCATACTGAGCCTGGGATTCGTAGATCAGATTTGGGTCTCTTTCCTGTCTCTGTACTGGGTGATTAATTGCTGGCTGCTTTAAGACATAGCTTTGTCTGGATGCTTCTTCATTAATGTATGGATCCTTTCGGTACACCTGTTCGAGAGAGAGACACCTCTCAGCTAAAATGAAGAATAACTTCAGCTGCATTTGAAAGGTACTATTTTAAACAAACTCAAGTTTTAAATATTGGCTTTAATTTTGTTTAAAAGCAGAATAATTTGATGCAGATGTTTGCAACCAGAGGAAGCTGAATTTAGTGATTCAAGAGATCCCTTTTAGTCATATTTTTAAGAAAAAACTTAAGTAGATTAGAAGCAAAAGGTAATAGCCTCACGTTTGGGGTTTGGTATTCAGGGGGGCACACACGCTTTTTTTCAGAATGTGGAAAGAGTGAAAGTGAAATATATAAATATGCTAAGATAGTTCTAGCATTGCTGAAGAAGTATATAAAGTCACTCAACAAACCGGACTCAACGTCATGATCAATGATTTGGCATGATTTAAATTTTAGGGAAATAAGATTTTTCTCGAGGCCTCATTAACAGGAGAATGTTGACAAGCTAAGAATGTCCTATGTAAAGTAAAATCAAAATACAGAATGCAGCCTTTTAAAAAAAATACATGGTTTTGAGAAGTGAAAAGGATAGAGTTTGAAGCCATGCACACAAAACATTACACGATGCTTAGCAATTCAGATGAACTGTTTTATATAACCTGCATGATTTCTTAGAAGAAAAAAAAATTAGAAGGAATTCCTCAAATAAGGGCAAAACAAAGATCATGTGCTAGCTTGATGCATAGCAGGAAATCAGCGCAACAGTGCGGCACAGGTACCTTTGCTGGATCTATATGCGGCGGTAAGGATGATGGCTCTTGGTCTCTTAGTACTACATGAGCTCCCTCAGTACTCGGTGTTCTTAAGGGGCCCGCTTGTGGTTGGTAAGAGTTGTAAGGAGCAGCAGTAGGCTCCTCCAGTCTGACATTAGTTAGGTTTACATTAGCATTTACTGCAGAGGCTGATGAGGTTGCAGGGTTTGATTCAGGCGACGGGGAAAGGTAAGGGACTTCTGCTTTCTGTGAAGTGTTTAAAATATTTTAAATATACTGCTATTGAATCAATGTATGACTTTTTGATTTATATTAAAATAATTTAAGTGATGCTCTGACCAATGTGGCTAGATGTAAAATGAAATGTACTGAAAGTATCATGCACTAGCACTTCCAGAAATTCATTAGGTTGAGGATTATATAAGCAAAACATTTAATCAAAGTAGAATGGCACTTCAATCCCCTTCCTGTCAATGAGTCACTAAAACAGGCAGGGCAAGCTGATTCTCCAATTCATTGTAATGTATTACTGCTGTTGACAGATTCTTGTATGCACACACAACACTGGTAAGCAGAACATAAATGGACACTTCTTCTTCAAGAGAACTTGCAACCTGAAGTGTATAGTGGACAGTGTATAAAATGACTTTCTTACCGGCTGAGTAGTAGTTGTTTTAAATCCTGAAGAGTCTATTCTGAGATTTGGCTGTGGCTGAGCTTGAGATGCATAAGCAGGGTAACTCTGAGTCTCATGATGCATTCCAGAAGAATCCTCTCGAACAGGTTCAGAAGAGCGTGTAATAGCAGATTCAGGAGGAGTCCCAACCTCATCATTCAGTGTTTCATCCAGTTCTTGATCAGTATAAGCACCTCCTTCTGTGTCTGTGTCTTCATAGTCAGATGTGTGTCTGCTGTCTGTGCTGTACATGGAATACTCACTGCCAGGAGCGGAGAGGTAAGAAAGGCGGTCATCGTGTAAATCAAGATCATCACTTGTAGCACCATCTGCCTGTGGCAAACAAAATTAGGGTACACATTTATTGAAATACCTTTTAGAGAATACCCTTTTTCTTGCAATGTTAAATGCTCGCGTTTTATCAAATTCGGTATCAATATCATCA
>WEIT01040036.1:9052-22843 GCA_013389985.1 Dryoscopus gambensis
TTAAGGCATCAGGGTGGATGTCTCTCTAGACTTGCCTTTTCCTCCATCACCTATTAATTAGAATGGTAATTGTAATTATGCAATAGGGCAGATATTTCTGGACCAAGATGACATGTCTAAGGAATGTGTGGCACAGCTCAGGGTGAAAATAAGCCCCCAAGCACATCATGTGTTTGTTACCTTCTGCTCTAATTTCCTATTCTCATACTGTTCTATTGACTCTGTGTTTCTTTTTAAGTTGTATTGGATTATTTGGTAAGTGAGACTGAATAGTATTTAAAGCCATGAAGACAGTTTTGCCATATGATTTTGTCTGCCTTGAGACATCCCATAATAGTCCACAACTTTGTTCCATAAATAAATCAAAAACAAATGAACACCATTCAATACACTTTTATCTCCATTTTTTTAGAATAAGTTCAATAAATATATCCATATTAAAAATCTATTAAAAAATGGTAGAGTGATGTTGTACAAATATTAACATGAATAAACATATGAGAAAAGGGATAACAATCAACATAGTAAAAAATTCTGAAGGAAGATGTTTCTTGGTGGAACTGAATTTTGATCAATATTATTTATTCTAAATAATATCCGTATTTGTTGAACTGAAATGAAGCAGTCAACTTACACTGATATTTTCATTTCAAAATGACCTTCAAGAAAAACCATGCATTTTTCAAACACAATAAAAATAGATGTAAAAATGTTGACACATATTCCCCTTGGATTGTTTAATTTTAAGGATTTTTTTGACATTTTTACTTTTACAATTCCTGTCTGAATAATTCAACGTTTATTCATTCTGTGATAATATTTAAGCTGTGTTATATCTTGGAATGGAGTATCATTTTTCAATGTTGGCATTTTTGCATAAAAGAAAAAAAGACAAGCAACTTTTTTAATGTTTTTTTGGGGGGGAGGGGTATGTTTAAAGGAGAAATCAGGAATCAGGAGGCTAAGTTATGTAAAGGAAACTGGGGTTCCTCTTACATGTTGACATAAACTATTGAGAGTTGAAGTATATTCTGTCACAGTACGCACTGATTTTAATATTTACCATGCAGGCCGTGAATGCTAATATTAATACTGTCAATAGACATGCTGTCATGAGAGTTTTAGATTTTTATTTTATTTTATATTTTAATTCTACATAACTGCTATGGAATCAGAACAGCTCCAGAAGCCCAAGATATCAAGGTATTTTTTGGATTCATTTTAACAGTTCAATTAAATATGGGTATTTATTCATTGTTGAATCAGAGATGGTGGATTCATTTGGAACAATTAATTTAGACATTGGCAAGCTTCAGTATTTTTGAAGGTCCCCAGAAATTACTGCTACACTTGTGTGCTGTTTGTCTTTTTTTCCCTTTTAAAAAGCACTTTTATTTTTCAGGTGCAAAATTAGACACTTAGATTCCATTTAGTCACAAAAAAACTTGAGATGATAAGCTGCGGCAAGCTCTAGATAGAAAAGATAATGATTTTGTCCATTGTCCAAAGTCAAGCTGTAGAATGTAGTGCATGGAAAGTGCATCCATAAATAGAAAATGAAGACAAAAAGAAACTGAAGGAAGAAAGTTCTAATGAGTCTTGTGCTACAGAGAGGCCACTTATGGCTCAGAAAGTTGCTGTGCACATGAACCACTGATGAGTGTGAGAACATATCAGGAAAATGTTTGTCCTAATACGATTTGCCCCTCCAGGCAGCTGTAATTAGTCATTGCTGGAAGCAGGACACTGGGCTAGACATGTCTTGGTGTGACCTGCTCTGGCTTCTCTTCTGCTCATTCTTCTGCTCACTACTTGGAGAGATCAGAGATCAGACCTTTGCTCGTTCACACCTTGGCCTCTTTTCTGTGACTGCCCACAGAGGTCTCAATTAACAGCAATTTCAGGGATAATTTGAGTGATGGGCTCCCTGATGGCTGAATTCTCTACTGATCAAAGTCATCACAGCTCCATTAACTACAACACAGCAATGCCAATTTATACCAGAAGTGAATAAAGCCCAGAGTTATTGAAACAGGTCTGTAATCACTACACTCATTTTAAATAGGGTAGCAAGAGGCCACTGAGATCAGAGAACAACAACATTTGTTATCAGATGTTGTGCAGGAAGAGGTTGAGAGCTGAAGCCTTGAGCAGAAATGACATTCTCTTCAACTTATTCAAATGACACAGAACTATAATGGGAGTGAAGAAGGAGTTTCATGAAGAATAGATGGATTTCTGTAAAAGTTTGTTTTAAAAAAAGAAAATTATATTCACATAAAAATAACTCAGAGACTATTTTTTTTGTATTCCATCATAGATAAGACTGACCAAATTTGGATGAAGGAAAATGGGTGACCATTTAGCTGAAGTACTTTACACTAATTTTTCTTGCAATATTTCCTGATAAGTTTTTCTTAATTTCTTCTTCAAAATGTGTTTTCACTTTTCAGTATGAAATAAATACAGCAAATAACAAGTTGTGTGGGTCTTTTTCTTGCTTGAAAAATAATGCTGAAGGAATTGTTTTGCAGTTGAAAATTAATGTAACCCATTACGTCCAGGAAATTTCTTCAATATATTACTTGCCAAGTCTTTGGTCCTTGCGAAGAAAATTATTTTAATTTATCTCATTTTTCACAACTGGGCCAATGATTGTTTAACCTAAAGTGCCATTGTGACTAAGTGGAGAAATATCAGGGTTCTTGGTCATTCTGTTGAAGTTCAGCTATTAAGTCCACTACGTTAGCACTGAGAAACACAGAAATTGCCACTTCAGAACAAAAAGTCCTAGAGAATATAACAGGAGATGAAAGCATTTCATTTGGCTTCTTTTGCACTGCTTTAGAACACTAAGTAGAAAATTATATCTTTCCTATAAAACTCGGAAAGATGGATAAAAACAAGCTATAGAAAAGTTATAATTTTCAATTAAATGCTATAAATGTTTGGAGGTAATTTCTTACACATTTATGTATTTTCTGGCTCTTGTATAAAGCTATTATTATTTCTTTATTGTTATACCCTTGTAATGAAGGTCTTACAATCCTTAAGTGAAACTGTGGCCTTAATGTTGCCTCTGGAAACTGCAAAGTATTGTTGATTTAATGTCCCTGGTTAGTATTTTCAGATTTCCCTGGAGGATTTAGATAAATGCCTTCTGCTAAGTTTTGTGACTGAGGTCCTACCGTAGGCACTCATGCTTGTGTTCAACTTTATGTGCTTTTAGCTGTTCTACTCAAACCAGTAACTCAGAGTCACAGCTCAAGTCAATTGACAATTCTCACCTGCAATTTTTGTCAACACTCTGAAAGTCACCTATGGAAATTTAAGTCTTCCACCAAGCTAATTATAAAAATATTCAACCTTTCATCTGTTGCATTATGATAAAAATTCAAAAGAACACATTATAGGAATAGCACTGTAGATTCCCCAAACCAGAGGCAGATTCCCTTTGGAGCTGCCTTTTACCAAGCCAACTAGACGTTACTTCACCTGAAATAACAGAACTATATAATTGTTTCAAAAACTTTGGAACTGAGAAATCGTAAAATTTTCTTGATTTCTAAGTGAAGAGGGACATATTTTTCTTGTGGTTCTAGATGCATGTTTAAAACCTGAAATTATAATATCAGGAAAAACCTCAAAAAAATTGGTATAAAAAGGAACATTTTCAAATGATCTTGTTAAATGTTTAGATTAATTCTAAAAGCACTGAATAATTTCACGAGTTCTACTTTTTATTGCAACTCAGTATGCCAAAGATTTGGGAATGACAGCTTCAAAATATTTGCAAAGCTATTTCTTATGCATATGAAAACCTAAAAAACAAAAGAGAAGCCCGAGTACCATCGGCACTAGACTTATTTTACGAGTGTCATAACAATGTTAAACTCAGATATGAGGAGAAAATTATTCCAAGAGAGGGTGAAAAAGCCGTCTTAGGTTTTACCAAAGGATTTTAGGAGTCTGAGAGGTTTATTGGAGTATGATAGATCAACCTGAGTGTTACGGACAGAATCCTTTGCTGATCTGCAGGGCACCACCAGTATGAAGGGGACTACTTGGGCTTGCTCTGAACACCAGTTTGTCTAGAGGCCTCATATGCCATCTGGAGAGAGGGGAGATGGCACAGGTCACAATTTTTTTTTTTTCTTTTTATCATTAGCTGAAATTAACATTTGTTGTTACCAATCAAAATAAAGCAATAAATAATAATATATAAAACAAACAAAATTCATAAAAATGAAGGTATTTGAAAAATAGGGGGAAAGAAAGAGATAAAAATCACATGTTCATATTCCCCTCTAGTCCTCCTGGAGGTAAACAGGCAAATTTTAAAGAATATACAAAAAACATATGAGCTGGATAAGGGAAGAAAGTCCATGACAGTGAGAAAAAGAAAGAGATAGAAAAAAGGCAAATATACCTAAACATTTCATGTAGACTTTCAAGGCCAAAAAGGAATTTAACAGCCTTTCAGAACAGAAACTGTGATGAAATATGATCTTTAACCACACTAAGTCTTAGGGATGCCTTTTTACAATAAGAGCAAGAAAATGCAAATGAATTTAAGTCAGATGAAAATCTTTGATTATACAATGCATTAGTCAGATCCACACTTAGATTACAGTGATCAGTTCTGGTCATCATATTACAACATAAAATATTGAAACACTTGACAAGGTAAAGAGACAGGAGATGAGTTNNNNTAAAGAAAAGGACATTAAATTAGGCTGAATATTTCAATTGGGACGCTATGATTCACTGATCAATAAAGCTAAATAAGAGCAGAGCACTACATATGCAAGATATTCAGTAAAAATATCTAAAGCTGTATCCCAAGTAGAAGAACCCATGGACAAACAAAATAGGAGGCAGCTTTTAAAAATGAAGACAGTGTGCCAAGAATATAATTCCATTCCATGACAGAGTTATACTGAGTGATTTGGTTACTGAAGTCTAGGTAAGTCACACTGTGAAATGTGTAGCGGCTAATCTGTTTTTATCTGTGACCCTGCCACATTATCATTCCTCTGATATTCACCTAGCAAGAGAAAAGAAGTGGATCACAGGGCAAAGCACACCACAAGTCAAAGCTAGCCAAAAAAAATTTTAGTCCTATAAGATTGTTTTACTGCTGATGGAATCGTGCTACCCTGTAAGAGAAAAAATAAGTAGCATGGGACAATCTTAGCAGAGGGAGATGCTAAGCCCACCTTTGAAAATCTGCCCTGTATTGAAGCTCACTGTGCTGTGGTTCTTCTTGTCATGGAGTCTCTGAGTAAGGAAAACCTCAAGTCTAAACCAGAAAATTAACATTCAGGGCCTTTGGCTCCACTGCCCTACTTGTGGACAATCTCCTGCTTCTTTTTAGCTGTTAGTGTTGTAAGAAGTTCCTTATAGAACTTGCATTCATATACTTAGACACAAATACGGTGGTCAGAGGAATAAATAAGAGCAAACAAACAGACTTGCTTATTTACACTCTTCCTGTAGAAAGGAAATTGGAATTAATATTTTCCTGGGAATATAGTATTTGAAAAGTTGTAGGAAAGTGAAACTAGAGTTCCAACTTGGTCAAAGGGCATCTCAACAACATTATTTTTTTTCCAAGTCAAGGGTTATAAACTGCTTAATTATAGTTAAGGTGGTCAAGATCTGAAAACGGCAGTGTTGTATTGGGCATTTTCATCATGCATTAACCTCATTATTAATGTCTTCTTAATTGCTTCTACTTTATTTCATTTATTCCCCTTTGTCGGAGGAAAAGGAGTTATTTTTCTTTGACTCCAACAGGAAACTTGAGTTGTATCCTTTAAACAGAAAAAAAGATTTTCTTCAACAAGAAAACTTTTGCCATGTAGCATGCTTCCCATTCTTCTTGAGGCAGTTTATCAAAATAACTTGTAGGTCCTTTGTTTAAATAATATACAAAGCCTTCATGCTGGGAAACATAAAATACACAAAGGTTAATGTTAATCTTATGGGTATCAGTCTCTGTTCAATAGGCAATGGAAAAGCCTATTGAAAGAGAACCTCCAGAGGGTGATTTGGAATGCTGTCTGGACTCTGAATTTTCCCGCAGGGAGATGTAGCTCTCACCATCACTGTATAAGAAGACTGGGAATTAACATTGCTAGTCTATGTGAATAGCCTTTGTTGTCCCCAGAAATGGGGAGAAAAAGAAAGAAAAAGGACAAGAACAGGAAAACAAAATTAAGGAAAAAAGCCTAAAGAGAAACAGCCACCTGTTCCTTGCACCACATATTACAATCAAATGGGTACAGCAATCCTTCTCCCTGTGCCTTATGTTCAAAGATACTTGGACTGCAAAGTCAAGCACTTAAACATGAGTAAATTTCTGACAGAGATCACCTCTAGATGATTTAGTTAACTGAACCACTTCTTGTAGCAGTGAGGAGCTGGATTTTTGAGGACCACCCGATGAACTAGGACATACACTGGCTAAAGTGAATTTCCCTTTAGTTCTGGAGGCCATTGCTCAGGATGCAGTCACACCACACACAATGGTCACTGAGGTAATGAACCACGAATGGAAAGCAGTCTTACAGGGGTTGATCCCTTACAGCCAGAAGATTATCCCTGTCATGGACAGTGTACCAGCACAGGTTTATCAAGGGGTTAAGAGTGTTTTGGCTTTGGCTTGTCAGAGACTGAAATATTACATTTTACGACTTAAACTTTTTCATGAAGGACTTTTAAAACTGTATTGCAAAAGCTGCAGAGAAGACCACCGCACCCTGAATGGGGCCCTGACTGAGGCCTTACACTGCTCGCTGATGAAGATAAGATAAAGTAACAACTCAGGGCTGGGGACATTCACAAAGCACAGGCTGGACACCTCCAGAGTGGAGACCACAGCCCCAGGGCTATCAGCTGCCAGAGCCTCGAACCAAAGGGTGGGGGGAGAGATGCTTTGGGTGTGTGCTTTTGGGTGTGTGCTGGAAAAGCCCCTGGTGAGGGGCGCAGTGACCGCCCAACCTCGGCTGTGCAGAGGAGCCCAGCTGAGGGGCCCTTCACCCCAGGGAAAAGCTCATCCGCAGCAGAGGGTGTGACACGGCCCATCAAAGGGCCCCCCTCAAAGGGGTCCCCAGACCCTGCACCACAGCACCAAACCCTCAGTCTTGCAAGAGACAGTGTGTCAAGCTGGCCCCTGCAAGGGAGGCACCTGGGCGTTTCCACCTGGCCCAAAGTATATATTAATCCACGGGATTCTTTACTCCTTGGCATGCGGCAGCGTGTGCCAGCGTGTGGCGGCGTGGCATGGCAGCGGGGGACCCTCACCACCATGAAGAGCAGATGGAGGGGAGCAATGAGACATCGTTGGGACCCTCGGATGGGTGATGTGCTTCCACCTAACCCCTGTTACCTCTCCCTGTCTCCTCACCCCCAACCCCCAGGCAGTCTTTCTTTCTTTCTTTTCTCTTTCTCTTTGCTTCTTTTACTATTAAATAAAATACGTAAATTTTTTGGCACCAACATCTAACCTCATTTGGTTTTAATCTCATTTTTGGGAATATTTTGAACCTTCTCAAAGTTCCATCCAGTTTATGCACAGAGACTTCATTTTCTTTGCTCTTCTGGGTTTAAATCGGATTGCAACATGGCCTTTTACATGGGAACCCTCCATCTTGAGTGGGGTGAAAAAACTCTGTTTTGCAGCTCCATCAAATCTTGATCCACTCAGCATCAGTGAAGTCAGTACATTAGGCCCTTTGTTTATTATAACTGGACACAGTAGATTACTTTATATTCCTTATTTTATTCTTATTTTGATTTTTGTACATTAGAGTCATACTGTTGTCATTGTTCATTTACTTGCTTTTTATCTCCTTCACATTGAATCACATTGGAGTTTTGCAATAACGACTGAAAAAAACCCCATTCTCTGGAAATATCATATTTCACATATTATTTCTGAGAGTGATACATTTTGAGGTTCTTTCCTGGGAAAAATCATAATTCATAAGCTTACCCTGAAAGAAGAAAAAAATTCCTACAAAGGTAGAGAAACAATAGGCAGCAAGCAGTACAGTGAATGTTTAAATTCTTTTTCAAGCGTAATAATTCTTTCAGATTTAACTCATCATCACCTCTGTTTTTTTGAG
Source organism: Dryoscopus gambensis (assembly GCA_013389985.1). Lineage (NCBI taxonomy): Eukaryota > Metazoa > Chordata > Aves > Passeriformes > Malaconotidae > Dryoscopus > Dryoscopus gambensis. Next base: position 17,185 of record WEIT01040036.1, read on the forward strand.
GTATATGGTGTGAGAAACGAGTTCTTGGTGAACGCAGGTGCCCCAGCCCATTGCTGTGGCAGCCGCCCAGGATCGGCCGCGGTCCTGTGCCTCCGGGATGGCGGCAGCAGGGTGGTTCCGGGATAGCGGGGAGGCCTCGCGGCCCGTGGTGGCGGCGTGGCCCTGCTCTGCCGTGGGGGCAGACAGAGGGGTGGCCCCATGATCCCCTGAAAGAGCGATACAGCCCTGCTCTGCCATGTGGGCAGGCGGCAGGGCGGCCTCATGGCCCGCAGCGGCGGTGTGGCCCTGCTCCGCCATGAGGGCAGACGGAGGGGCGGCCCCGTGCTCCGTCAAGGGAGCGGTGTGGTTCTGCCTTGCCGTGCAGGCAGATGGCGGGGCAGCCTCGCCACGGCGACAGCCTGGACTCACCGGGCTTGCCTGCAGGATTGCTGCTCGTCCTCCGCCTCTGCCCGCCATGACGGTGTGGACATGGCTGCGCGCTAGTTCAAGGGCCAAGAAGAAAGGCACATGTAAATGAGAGATACCCTCTTGCATCATGGCATCGTTTTTACAGACTATACCCTTTAAAATAATGAGCCATTATAAAGTTAGGGGACACTGAGTGACGCCCCAAGTTAAAGAAGAAGGGGACACACCTCCTGGTCCCGATTCACTCTGTCACCCTGAACTACAAAGCACTCAAAAGGCATAGACCCCCCAGACCCTGGAACTGACAGACAAGTGTTCCTGAGAGAGCGTGACGGAGGCACTGAGACGTCTGCTGCACTGCATCCTAGTGACGGACGGATGGACCAACCTGCGTCTTCTCGGAGTGCCAGTGGGAGCGGCAGCAGCGTGGGCAAACCCTGTCGGGCCCTCTGCCCAGCTGATCTCCTTAATAAATAATTAAATTTTAATAAAGGCGTCTGCCGTGTTCATAACATATGGGATCAGGCTGCAAAAGCAGTATTTGACTTACATTAAAGTGTGTTCTGGGGGAAGGAGGAGTAAACATTCCCTGTAGTCCTACTGAGGGTTGCTGCACTTGCATATGGGATTGGAATAGCTACTCACCCAGCATTACACCAGCGAGGAGACACCTGGGCTCCAGCCTGCACTTGCTCATCACCCGAAGAAAGCTGTCCAAGCATCATTAAGCTCCATGAGCTAACTTTCTGCCTCAGAGCGGCAGGCAACAGGAAATGATCTTGCCCATCCAACCTTCCATGACTTCTGCAGTTCCTTCCTAGGCAGTGTGGCAGAATGCTACCCCTCAAAGTAGAGACTTATGGGTCCCTGAAGTTTTCAGGCAGCCCATGGCACACAGGTTCAGTCTCTGTGAGCTGTGTCCTGTTGCTTTATTTCTGTCATGTGTCCCACTGCAGGCATTTGACTCATGCACAGATGCTGCAAGGCACAACTGGATAGAATACAATCCAATAAAACAACAAAACAAACTGAAGAATACAGCAGCGGGAGAATAAATATTCCATGGAACTTGTGCCAAGGTTACATGTTTAACAGTTTTCCACTTTATTGTCAATTATTTGAATCTCATAGAGTGAGGGCAGACATTTTTATAGCACTTTCTGTTTAGCATTGGACATTTGAAGTGGCACAGCAGAAAGGAAGGTGAGTTTTTAGCTATAAATTGTGTTTTGCAATATGAAAGCTGCATAATAATGAATGATATAAGTTTTTTTCGATTTCCATTTTTCTTCCTTACCCAAGAAAGGACCAAATCATTCTGAAAACACATTAGAAGTCAATGACAAAGTAATAGAAAATGCTGACATTTGGAAATATCTTTCTGAGAAAGTTCTCTAAGTGCTAGTTTTCAGAATCTATTCCATCCATGTAGATAAACCTGGAGGCAAGGAGCACAGGTGATGTCCTTCATACTGATTGAAAAATCGAATCTCATTAATATGAAAAGACCAGTGACTAAATATTTTTTTCATCACCAGAATGCTAGTATTTTTTCAGACTGTTATTTAGTATTATTATTATTACTGATAATAACTATCAGTGATATCTTCACATTTATACAGTGCCTTTTCTCTCAGAAGGTCCCAGTGCCTGGACACCAAAAATCACTTCCCTAATCATGGAGATGCAGCCTTGATTTTTATCTGTGACCTGTAATGCTGCACAGCAAACAAGGAGACAAATCCCATGAATACTAAAGCATTTTAGTGCAATTCAATTTGCTCGTGTGAGCAAAATCTTCAGTTTCAAGCTTTTGTACAGAGTGGAATGGCACAGCCTAACTTGGAGTACAGAAACTTCACGGTAGCAACAGTGAATCTTCCCTGATAAAAAGTTAAGCATGCACTTAAATATACGTATATACCTAGCATGAGTTTTGTTTTGAAAAATTGAGCTCTTGAGTCACTCATGTTCTCCCCATATGCTGGAATGAGGAAAGACTTTCCAGAACATTCACAGCCTCCGCCTAAGGCCAGAACTTGTGAGACCTGGCATGAGGGATCCACTACAGTCACTCTCCACTGAATGTATAGGAAGCCAAACAAAATTAATTATTCAAACACACAGCTTTTAACACTATAAAATCAGATGAACTGGATCTTACCTCAGTCAGCAATATAATGTTCAGAACCCCTGTTTTAATGACTGCAGACCATATATAGGACACTATACATGGATACACACACACATATACGTGTGCCCATGTGTGTGCATATGTCTCTTTATGCAGATATTTACAATGTTTATAAACAGATGTGCCTAAAATATTTAGGAAAGTACTTAGGAAGACTGCTTCACACAGATGACTAAATTTGGAAAACCTGAAACTTGTTTCAAATTTCCCATCTGGTGAAAAAACATAAGCAAATAATTTATTAATGAAGAAAAAATTGAAGGAAATAGAAAAAAAAAAAGGAAAAAACCAACAAAACAAATAAGCAGAAAATCCCTCAATATCCTAAAGTGACAAGGAAAATAAATATTTGTACGTATAGATATCCATTTGTTAGGCAGGTATAATTGGCTGAGGTATTAAGCACAAACAGCTGAAGTGAATGTGTAACCTTTTCAGAACTTATATTTTATAGTGAAGGGGGTTTTATTTTTTTTGATTACTGTCTGAATCAGGGCAGTTGCCATTGCTCAAGTAAAACTATGTGCTTTATGAAAGGGAAACTCCAGAACAATAAGGGACTTAAAAATGAGTGTGAGCTATGAACTTGAGTTTTATCCTGACTTGGCTGTAGTTGTCACATGAACACCCCATTTTGTAGAGATATTAGAACACAGGGAAAAACACTGAAAACGCCTCTGTGCCTGAAGGAAGAGGACAAGATACATGCAGGTTTGCTCTCGTTGGAGAAAAAAGGATAAAATAAAGCATAAAGAGAGATAAAAAACCTTATTTTGTTAAAATAACAAGCAACTTAAAAATGTATTTCAAAAACAGAAAGCTGAATCTTCTGGATTTTTCTACTACTAGAAAGATTCCCAATGTATATTTCTTATTTGCTGATTTATTTTATGGGTATAGATAGACCTAGATATAGAAGCACACATCTTTAGCAGTAAACTAGAAAAGAAGAAGTAACTGATTAAGTTAATAATCATGTCTTAAAGTTTTCCAAACACAGTATAAATCAGTGGACAATTCCTATACAAGCAGTTCTTTAGTTATTTAGAAACCACTTGTATTTTTTCAAGAAAACAACACCCACAGCAAGGTTTGGGAAAGGAATTGAGAACAGTGAGGCTAAAGTCAGATGCAGGATGGCAGTTATGGGTATATTTGTGGAGTAAACTGGCACAGCACCCTGAAACAGCCTTTTTGAGGCTACCATAGGTGGCCTGCCAGAATCTCCACTGCAAGCTGACAGTAATCCAAAGAGAGTAACAGTTCAAAATGTTTTTACAATATACCTGCCCTACAGATGCAAGCACATCCAGGATGGCCCTTAGGCCTTGGTGTCAACAGGAATGGAGCAACCATCATGTGAAAGGCTCCATAACACTTCAGAACAGGGTGTAATGCACTGTTTACTGAGAGCGAATTCTGTGGAGGAAACCATTCCATAGCCATTAAACTAAATTCACGTGTTTGTGCATCTGTCACTGTTTAATTTACTGTAGCTGACTTAGAATTCAGGTCTGTTCTACTGATGCAGCAGAAGTGAGAAGAGCTCATGGCTTCATCATGACCTGGACCAAGCCACTCAAGAAAAAACCTTGATGTGAGATTTGGAATGAGAAATAATTCATGTTGCAGGGGGAGTGATAGAGAACCACAGGTTCCAGAGATTCATCTCTTTTTGAGCAGACTTCTCCACAGTAAGTGCAGATCATTGTGATTAAGGCTACGTAGAAGAGAAAGAAAAGTGGGGCCTCAGAGCCTTGGGGCTTTTTTGATGTCCAAAGAAAGCTGAGAAGGAGAAGGGCAAACGAAGCAAGAGACTGAGAAAGTACAGAGGGGAGGAAATTGATTTGAGGAAGATATGTTTTGCCAGAATGGGACATTTGCTGATGAGCTCATGTCATGATTGGCCACAACAACCACAGAGAGCTCTATGGGCTGAGGTCAGAATGGTTGGAAAAAGAGTCAGTGGAAAAGGACCTGGGGGTGCTGGTTGTCAGTGTCTGAACATGAGCCATCAGTGTGGCCAGGTGGCCAAGAAGCCAAAGGAACTGGGCTTGTGTCAGCCATAGTGTGGCCAGCAGGACCAGGGCAGTGCCCATCCTCCTGTGCTGGGCACACTGGTGAGGCCACACCTCCAATCTTGGGTTCAGTTTTGTTTCCTCACAGCAAGAAGGACACTGAGGTGTTGGTGTGTGTCCAGAGAAGGGAACGGAGGTGGGGAAGGGTCTGGAGCATGAGTTTGATGAGGGAGCTGGGGGGGCTTAGCCTGGACAAAAGGAGGCTCGGGGGGACCTTCTGGCTCTCTGTAACTCCCTGACAGCAGGGTGCAGCCAGGTGGGGATGGGAGTCTGCTCCCGGCAATGAGTAGCAGGGCGAGAGGACAAAGACTCAGGCTGTGCCAGGGGAGGTTCAAGTTGAATATCAGGAGAAATTTTTTCACAGAAAAAGTTAGCAAATATTGGAATGGACTGTCCAGGGAAATGGTGGAGTCACGCACCTCTAAAAGTGTTCAAAAAATACCTGGACATGGCACTTAGTGTTGTGGTCTCATTGACAAGTGCTGTGTTCTAGTTGACCTTGGTGGTGGTGGTGACTGACTCGGTGACCTCAGAGGTCTTTTCCAACCCAAATGATACCATAATACTGTGATTCTGTGATGATTTGAGGGGTAGAAAGAGCACCAAACTCACACTGAAATCTTTTTGAAATCTGCTGTCTCTCATTAAGGTAAAATTTTATGGCTTGTTGATGGACAATTTACCAACAGCTGCTTTCCAACCCAGCAACTATGTGGATAAACAAATTGCAACAAGCTAGGAGGGGTGAGAAATAGGAAGAAGAGAGTGCAGTTCATAGGCACTGCTGAGAACAGGACATATTGTTCTGCTGATTGTTCCTTTAAGCATGGATAATCATGAACAATGATGTATTCACTTTAAGAGGATTCTCCATGTGGAAAATATTCTTGAAAGGTTTAAACACCGTGAACGATCCAAAACTCATCATAGTGTCATGGGAACAGGGCAACTCAGGGAGCAGCTCTAAAAAAAAAAAAAA
>WEIT01040041.1:0-12534 GCA_013389985.1 Dryoscopus gambensis
CCTCAGCAATATTTTAGTGTTGTCACTGGACCAAAAGAAAATAATTTCCTTTTTACAAACTGTCACTTCAGGATGGCTCCATAGTGAGGAGGAATGAAGCCTTCATCTCACATGGGACATAAGTAATTTTGTGGTAGGAATAACATGAAATTACAACCTCTAATAACCCAGGCTATTGTTTCAGTTTTTCACCCTTCAGTATTCCAGGTACCCTCCAATTTAATAGCCTATTTAAGCATATATTTTTGTAGTCTGTTTTGAAACTGTAGCTTTCCATATCTCTTAATGGAGGTCTTGCTCTGATTAAAGTTCGATTTCTGTGTTGAGCTCTTGTATAATGATATGTGCTATGTATGGATGACATCTGACCCTGTAACTTGCCACCAGACTTCTTGAGGCCTTCATATTTCTTAGAAAATTGTTTCCAACCCAGCTTGCTCCTAAAGGGTCGGAATTACAAAACCTTGCCATGCGCATCTAAGCAACAAACGTGCTTAAATGGAGCAGATTGCTCTGTGACAGACTCCTTCCAAATTCCATGCTACTCTGTTAGAAGCTTATCAGCAGCTCTGTAACCATTCCCTTTTTCTTAGTCCTCCAGGCAGTTCCTAACTTACATGATTAGGTCTTTATCTGGTCTGCTTTAATTTTTCAATAAAATTTATTATTTGATATGCCGTATTTGGTGTTATAAAATCCAAATATATTTATGTGCCATAATACTTCAACTTAAAATTATATATTTAGATTTTAAATCCCTCTTGAGAAGGCATGTTATTATAGCAGAATTGATATGTTTAGCTGCAGAACACTTTTCATCAAACATCTATTACCAGTTTCTTTGAGAAGCAGCAGAATACAAATTATTTGCATCACACAGCACACTGTCAGTTTACAGAAGTACCTGTGTCTTGAGNACAGAAGTACCTGTGTCTTGAGAAGTACCACTCTGATTTAGCTGACTAAAAAAGGGCTAAAAAGTGCCTTTCTCTTCTCTTGTTTGAGTTTCTCAGGGAAACTTGGTAGCACACCATCATCACTGAAGGGCTCAGTTGTGCTGTCATCAACTGCAGTCGCTGCATGGAAACACCTGCAAGCTGCTTGGACACCTTCTATAGTGAGAAGTGTGAGGGGGAAGAAAGCCAGATCCCATTTCAGCTCCATTTACTCAGCTGTCAGAGGTTACTCAAAAAAATAAGACCATCAAACAATACAGATGATACTTGTCTGTATATGGGATTTATGTGTCTAAAATGCAAAACTGCATTTTTTTTTTGACATTCCCTTTTAAAAAGTTTCAGTTGCCACAGTGGATATAGAAAAAGGTCAAGAAAATATGATGGCAAGGCAAGATGATTTCTGTGAGAGTTACACAACTCAGTCTGTTTAGTTAATCATAAAGACCACTGAGAAATGACTTCATTTTTACCTGTACTTTCTTTGGGAAATAATGTATGGTATTGAAGGCTTTGTAAGGTAGCAAAGGCTTTCTTTACCTGCTAAAGAGAATTGTAAAAATAGCTGGTGATAGAAAGCTTGAGCCAGAAAATCTGATAAAATCGTCCTAATGAAAGGCTTTATGTGTTTGGGTTGATTTGTTTGTTTAAGAGATTAATCACACAAGCGAATTCCCTGAAGTGCTGTATTCTTCATTTTAATTCTGTCAAATCAAAAGTGTTGGCTAGTGGGAGAAATGTCTTATAAAACTCAAGTTATCTTGTACTCCTTGCCGAAATCATAGATGGTGTTAAATTAATCATCCTGCACTTACAGCCTTGTGTTCTGTATGTGTTAGATGAGAAGTTAGTTTGAATCAAATGGATCCTGAAATTAATAATTAAATGATTTTATATCCTGAATTCAAAAAGATTACATTAATTGCTCTAGTCTCTTTTTTGAAAATGCAAAACTCTGAAACTATTGGCTGAGAATGCTGGGGCAAAAATCTTTCTAATTACTTAACTAGTGTGTTAACCTTCTGTGTTGTCTGACCATCATATCATAAAGGTAATACAAATAGAATTCCTGTTAAACCTTTGGATAGTTTTGCTTATTTGAGGATCAGCTTTCATTTGCTTTTTTTTTAGCTGTCCTTAATACTCTTGAATAGCAAATAGCTGTGTTTTCTGACTTCCAAACATGTAGGAAATATTTGCAAGCTCTGCTGAAAAGAATAGTAAAACAGCGGTAAGGAATTTGAGTGTTTCATAAAATGAGAAGCAAAGCCACAGCAATGAGATGGGAAATCTCACTTTTTGTTTTTAAATTTTTAAATTAAAGAGTTTTTTCCAAGATAATTTAGGAATGGCAGTTCGAAGAAGGCTGGCGTGGTCCTGAGAGTGAACAAATGGTTCCTGTGTGAGTGAACCCAGTACTTCCAAAAGTGCACCCAGATGAGCAGTATGATTATGGTGTGCTTTTTTAATGGGGTAAAGAGAAGGGCTTTCCTCCTCTTGGTTTTACTGATGCCTTTCAGCTGTGTTTTCACTGTAGAGCCCACAGCTCATGTAGACATTTCTCTGTTAGTTTAAATAAACTGGCTTGTCTCCTATCAGTGGTGTAGCCACAACAGTGAATATATCTTGCAGTCCTTTCTGTAACTGGGGAAGAAAAATAGGCCTGCCATAGGACTTGTGCATAACAAAATTTTCAATTTGGAACTTTTGGAAATTTTTTTCCCTCTTAGGCATTTCTAAAAATAGTTTCCATTAAAGCATCACTTTGGAGAAGATTATAGGAAACTGAACAAAATTAAACACCAAGTTAAAGCAAAATAGTCTTGAAAACATTGTCAGGCCTGTAATTACACAATTTTTGTTCTTAATGCATCATTTTTCTCTGGTCATGGTCTGTTACAAAGAGTTTAGTAAAAGCTTGATACAGAGAAAATTAACAACAAAAAAATATAGACATGTTAGGAAGACTTCTCTGTGAAGGCAGCTTAAAGGCATGACAACTAGACGGCAAATACTAGTTTGGATTTAAGATGTCTGAAAAATTGAGTGAGTTACTCCTTTTGACATTAACACACCAGAATAGCAAAATGATTCACTATTAAAATAGTTGATCATCAAAACTAATACTTATTAAAGAATACAGAATTTCTCATTTACTTCCTCCCTGCTGTGTAGGAGCTTTTCCAGCTACTAAGTGGAAAGGAACTAGGAGAGTCTTGGAAAGCAGCTGGCTTCAGGAGTTATTCTTAGGATTATAACTAGTCCTTCTCCTGCTTTTGCTAATTGCTACCACATGGAGCAGTGAAGCTTTAGCAAAATTTTGACTCAGTGTAAGTACCAAAATAGAAAACCAAAATGACTATTGTCACGCTTAGGCATGAAAGTCTTATCAGTTACAGACAAGAAAAGAATTACTTTTTAACCTTTACTTAGACTATATTTTAGTTTCTTGTCCCTTCATGCATATATTCTTTTTCCAGTTATTTTGTCATTGCAATACCTAAATTAATAGTGAGATGCATAACCTACCATTATTAATGTTGACATTTAAACTGTCACTGAACTTTAAAAGTCCATATTTTCCTCCACAACTAAGCATTTTTGTATGGTACACTGAGATCAGTTTGTCATAGTTCATCTTCATTAAGCTTGAAAAATCTCCCTTCAGTGAGCAGGTGATAGCAGTTTTGTTCTTGATGTGGTGCAGCTAATTGTAGTTCCTGCTGGCCACAAAATCACAGGATTTTATAAAACTGCCAATATGTGCTCTAAGTACCTTGTACTCTAATATCTCTGATTCAGCCAGTATTTGCAGTTCCTGGCTGATGTATGCCATTACTAATCATATGATGGAAATCTCTTGGTCTTCTCTGCATAAATTTTTTGCCATTTTGTTCTAAGTCCAAATAGTAGTGTTCAATACAGGAAAGTTTGGGTGTGGAAGAGATTCCTATTCTATGACCCAAATTTCTAAACTTGAAGTTCTATTAACCTCTATTATTCTTGTGACTTGCTCTGCTAGAAGAAGAATGAGGGGCTGATACCCAGAGATCAGAATAAATAAAGTTCCATCAGCTTAGGCTATCACTACTGTATTCTTTAAAAACTTTGTTGCGTGTGAGTGCATGGCAAGATCATACAGATTGTCTCTGTGACCTTTCCAAATCCTAATTCAGCAAGGGCACAGAAAAGCTAATGATTCCTTTGTATTATCTAGGGTTCTCTACAGTTTGCAGAAGAGGGAAAATTGGCTTCTTGTTTCATATTACTGCCTTGTCAAAGTGGAATGTAGGTTTTCAGTGTTGACAATAAAAAGTTAATATGCAGGTAGATAAATGCACACACAATATGGACTTCTAAGTAGACAGAAATAGTAAAATTTGATTCTTGGTTGATTCTTTTAGTTTCTAGGTAGATACGGAATAAAAAGTCTCATTACTTAAATGACAGATGAGTTAAATTACTGAATTTTATTAGTGCTGGTATTTTCTCAGTTCTTACATTTCAGAGTTCATTGCATGTTTCTGAAATAAAGCAGCAGCTAAGATTTGTGAAACAGTTTAATTTGTTTAAAAAAACCAACCATGTTAAGTAGCAGAATGCTTAAGTTACAGAGAAGAAGATATTCAAGGTAACAGAAAGGTGCTGATAAGTTTGATACTTAGAAGAGGGTTACCCCACAAGATTCATAAGACTGATTCTTTTCATGAGAGTGTAGGTGTGTCTAAGCCAAATTCAAACACCAACCTACACTAATAATGAGTAACAGTTAATGATGACTTCCGTTTATCTCACAAATGGCTGGCAGTGGCTAATGGGTACTCCTGTTCAACTTCACAAGCCATTTTGCAGTGGATATGGGAATGAGCTCACAAGACCAACCCCTTTCCCCTCTTATACTAGAGGTGCTAGAGGTAAGTGTGGTTTTGGGGAACAAGGGTGGGAGGTCATGAGATGGAAGTGATGTGGGCTTCTTAAATTTTTCACAAACCTCAATAAAGGCATGTATCTGGGGATGGGCAAAGATTCAGTTGAATTCTTATTTTTTGCCCAAAGAGATTACCCAGTCCTAAATTGACATGCTTTCCTTGAACTGGGAGTCAGAAATCCCTTTTCTCTTCTGTTTTTCTGCTGCAGAAATTCCCAACATTCCCATTATGTGGGCTCCAGAGAGGGGTAAGCAACATCTTCAATCCCACCCAATCATTTCCAAACTAATTCTTTGCTAGTATTTTTTTGCTTTTTTAATCATCATCAGAAACAGTTTTTAGACACATTTTTCCCATTTGTTTGATTTTCTTGTGGATTCTCATATTTTTGTTTTATAGGAAGGTCCCATGGCCTCCCCAAGTGCTAGGGTCAGACTCATTTGCTGTTTCCATTTGTGTGCTATTCTCCTGTGGATTTTCATGGTTCACTCTGATCAAATGATATTACCAAAGGGTGAGCATCTAGATTCTTGGGACTGTTTCACTCATGGTATCCTAAGTTATTGAAAAAGCACTGCCACCCTGCTGCCCTGTCAATTGTTTGGCAGGCTTATGTTTTGTTCTTGCCGACAGTTGCATCTGATTATTGGTGGGCTTTGGTCTTTTTCTCTGCCTTGTGTATCTGGAGACTGCCTGGCATTCACTACTGTCTTATATTCTCTCTATCTGCTGGCTGTGTGGTGTTGTCCTCCTAAAATCTTGGCCCTTTGCCTGACTGTCTGGCATTGCCTCTTGACCGGCTAATTGGTTGACAGTGACTACCTACTGCCCTGTCCATCTGTTGGCCGGCATGTATCGCCTCCTTATTGTCCTTTCAATCTGATTGTACATGGGCATTGGCCTCCTGCTGCCCTGTCTCCTGCTCCAAGTGCCTGGCACTGCCTTCCTGCTGAGTGCATCTGCTGACTTTGTGGAATTGCTCTTCTGCTGCTTGGCACACCTGCTGACTGTTTGGTACTGCTTTAGCAACTTGCTGAATGTTTGGCATTTTCCTCATGCCTTCTCACCTGATCCTTGAATATAGTGTCCCTTTGCTGCTCTTTGAGTCTGCTTACTCACTGATACTTGCTCTTTTGCCATCCTGTCCACTTGCTTTTATGCCTGGCATTTCTATCATATCGTCCTACCCATCTGCCTAGATTTTATTTCTAAATATGCACCAGTCTGAAAAGATTAAGAAGAATTGTAAGAAATGGGGAAAAACTATTGTCTGGCTCCTTCATGGTCTGATTCAGTTTAACATACCAGCCAAAAACTGATCTCAGTACCAGCATTCAGCTTTTTTCATAGAACTACTCAAAACCCTTTCCCATCTTATGAAAAAAGAAACCAAACCCAAACCAAACTGAATTGTATTTAGTCTTTGCTTCCATCACTTTATTTGATAGGTGTGTTACTACAGTAAATACTGTATTAAGTATTAAATTTGATAAAAATTAAGTACTACAACCCTAATATTACCTAAGGTATCTCAGAATCTGTGGAAGGTAGGTAATAACAGGAGGGAAAAACAATCTGTTGCTCAGCTTCAGAAAGATTAAGGTTCGACTGTAGAGCTGTGTTCATTAAACACAGTGGATCAAAGAAGCTAAATAAGAAATTTTACAGGTCTCTTTATTTAAAACAGAGGGTTGCAGCTAATCTAAATAAACCATTGGATCAGTACAGTATTACCAAACTGAAGTGTGTACTAATTGCTGCTTTCTATTCTTTCTGTACTGGGAGAATGGTCAATTGCCAGTTTACAGAAACCTTTTGTCACTCTCTGACAGATTAAGAACAAGGACTTGACTACATCTGTAAGGTCCGTAGTAAGGGAATAAATCATTGTCACATCTTAGAAATAGAAGCAGGATTTCCTGCCTTTTCTTTGAATTCAACTCATTTGACCTCTTTTCCTAGCTCTGCCACAGTTTTTAGTTTATTTTGACTGTGTGTTTAATTGTGGTTTTGAATCCAGTACCAACTAGGAACTGGAGAAAATATTCTGTCATAATGAATCCTGTCATCATTTCATAATAAATTCTTACGATACTTAAATAAGTTGTATTTAATGTTCTTTTAACCATAGCTTTTAAGCTCTTCAGATATGTTATTACTGCTTTCACTGTCTTCAGAGATATCTTAAATATGTGAAATTATGTCTAAGCATAGAGGCAGGGCAGCATCCCTTGAGTCAGTAGCAGCTTTCACCAGTGTGGAACCCGCTGTGGAATGTGTCCCCATGTCCCCCCATGTCCCCAACAGCAGCTTGCTGCTGTGGAGGATGGCTCCCAGGACAGTTGACACTGTTCAGAGGAAGAACTAGTAGGACCCTTCTCCCAGTTTTCACATTAATGTCTAGAAACCAGTGAACTTGTATTTGCTCCAAGGACCTGGAGCTTGTGAATGTCCACTTTTATTTTACTCCTTTACCATCTCCTAGGCTCTCCTGTCCTCTCTCGTCTCAGCCTTTCCAACCCTCCCTTGCTTTTCTAAGCATATTTTTTTCACAACTTCATGAACTCTTAAAGACGGTAGGCTGTCAGTGTCTCACTTCCCACCAGCTTCATGTTGTTGAAGGGTGTGGTGACAAGAACAGGTCTCAGTGGCAAATCTCTTTCTCCAAGCTTAAACTCCCAGTGTTACTTTGATGCTTCCCTAGGCAGTTATTTGAGAAGTATGGCAGGAAGGAGGAATATTCACTCTGGCACTGCGGGACTGCAGAATACTGCTAGAACTCACTCCTTATCCCAAGAAACACAAGTAATTTGTTCATGTATCATTTTAGTTATTTTTAATATAGGGTTTTTTTAATTAATATTACCTCAAAAATGTGGGGATTTTTTCAAATAATATTCAAATTACAGAAATTTTAAATGCAGAAAAGCAGCAGAAGCTGGAGGAAAATAAACACTAAGCTTTTTCTTGAATGTATGGAATTTTCTTTGCTGAGAATTATGCCTACCACAGAACTTATGCAGTGCTGTCTTAGGCAGCTTCACTGTAATGTCTCAAGTTAAATCAGTTTTCCATGTGGAGTGGTCAAGTTATGGTACAAATATTTAAATTAGTTTAAAAAGAATCTGTGGTAAATTGAAATAATAAATTTTAGGTTTTGTCTTATAAACGAGTCAACATTTGGTTAAAGAAATAATGAGGAATTTGCACACAAACCCCTGGGAGTAACATCTTCTCTATCAAATCCCTGTAACAGTGATATAAAACATTATTTTATCCTTTTTTTTTTTAATAGGGGTTTTGGGGAGGCTTTTTCTAATCTTTTGTTCTTGTTATTTTGGGTCAGGGAGGGGTTTGAAGGTATTCTTTGGTCTATCCTGTGCTAATTTTCAACCAAAAATTAGCTTTTGAAACAGTCATGAACAGTTATAAGCCTTTCCAGCTCATAGAGTTTCCCTTTCCAGAATACCTACATTTCCTGTTATCAGCCCAGTTGTATCTCAGTTTTATTCCTCTTGTTAGACTCTTTTCCCTCCTTATTATCTCTGATGAAAACGCCCTGTTGCAGTGCTCAAAGTAATTTCCTGAACTACAGTATCTAAATCCTACAAATTATTTGTCAGGAGAGAGAGTGTTTGTTGTATATTCTCTACTTCAATGCAATTTTCAATTTCCATTTATTTTTTTACAGTTCACTTTCTTTATTCTTCTCTGTTTTCTAAAGGTATCCTTTCTGATGATAGCGTTACACCCTCTAAGCAACTAATTTCTTCAGTGGTTTCTGAAAAGAAAACAAATTCCTTACTAATATAGGTCCTTTGAACTCAAAAAGAAAGAGAAATATTTTCTGATTATTTTTATGACTATTTTTTACCTTGATATTTCCAGGTGTTTCATTATGCTGATCCATTTAATCACTGCTTTCACTTTCAGTTGAAGTTTTCCATTCTTTTAAGAATAATGTGTTTGACAGTGACTCATATCAAGTTGGAATTTAGATTTTATTGTGTCTGTATGTTGCTTCTGGATTCAGATTGAAAAATGTATTTGGTTAATTTTAGTCAAGAATGCCTTAAGTTATACATATTGTGCTAAAGAACATACATGCCTTTTGGTTCATGCTTGTCATCGTTGACAAAGGCTTTTGCTGTTACAACTCACATAACAATTTGCTGAATGAATATTGATACAGAGTAAGTTCCAGTGTCTCTCTACTGTTACCTCTTAGCTTAGTTGGTCAGTAGCTTTTGTTGGTAAAATGAGGAGATGATGTTGCATTAGAAGTATAGAAATTTGACAGAAAATCAATCCCTTGCTTCCCAGCTGTTCCCCAGAGATCACAGGGTCTGGGTTACAGTCAGCTTACTCTCTGACTCCAACCAGTTTGGCACGTCAAGTCTGGTCGCATTCAGTAAGAAGTTTCATGAGCACAGATTCGCAAATAGTGTAGTTCATGAAAAGCAACATGTTATACATTCTTGTTAGATTGACTATAATAAATACACTAGATCTACAAAATGTCAGTGTAGAGCACTATGTACAGCTCTTCCCAGGTATGTTCAAAGGCAGGCAGAGGCGCAAATCTTACAGAGGCATCCCAGCTTTGGGGAGGGAGAGAGGAGCAAGCCTGTTGACTTGTCTGCAGAATGGGGTCATATTCTCATCATCTGCCAAAGAGAATTTCAAATACCAAGTTTATACTTTTGGGAGAAGTGGAGATGAGATTGTAGTCAAATATCTAGTTGCTGCCTTTGTAAATGGTGGGGGGGCAGCCATTTGTATATGAAGGAGGGGTTTCGCACCTCTAGTAGCAGGCCATCATGCCCACATTAATCCCTTTACCGCACATCTCACAGCATCTCTCTTGGCTTTAGGCCTTATTCCTACAGATGGATGTGCAAAGTAATGAATCAAGTGACTGTTGCAGAATTGTTCCCCCCTGTACATTTTGCTGCTGTTCTGCCCAGATAGGTTTTAGATTCAGCCTGGAGAAGAGAAGGTTCCAGGGAGGCCCTATTGCAGCCTTTCAGTACTTAAAGGGGGGGCTATAAAAAATGGGACCAAACTTTCTAGCAGGGCCTGATGTGATAGGACAAGGGGGAATGATTTTAAACTGAAGGAGGGTCAATTTAGGTATTAGGAAGAAATTCCTTATTGTGAAGGTGGTGAGGCACTAGCACAGGTGGCACAGAGGAGCTATGGATGCCCCATCCCTGGAAGTGTTCAAAGTCAGGTTCAATGGGGCTCTGAACAGCTTGATGTAGTTGAAGATATCCTTGCTTATTGCAGGGGGGGTTGGATTTAAATGGCCTTTAAAAGGTCTCCCCTGAGCCCAACTATTCTGTGACTTCCTGGAGCTTCTTTCACTTCATTTGGGAGTTTGATGAAGTCAGATTTATGTAATTGTTTGGAAGTTTTATCTGAGACTGCACCTAAGCTTTTGTTTGATTCGGCCTTTACTGCTCTTATGGAATGTCACAGCAACAGTAATCAATCTTTTTCACCTTCATTGTTTGCTTTCAAGAAATATTTGTACACCTTTAGACTTTTTTCTTGTAACCTTTTTGCAGATAGACTGAGTGAGTAGTAAATAAGCTTTATTTTGTGTAGTGTTGCAATCATGTACATTACTCATTCAAATGAGGTCATCATCATCACATTCAAGTGGCAGATTTTGCAGATTTCAAAGCTGAATGAAACCTACACATTGCACCTTTAATTTTGGCTGAATTTTTGTTCTACTACTCCCTCTTTGAGTGAAAAATTATTGGGTTATTGCCATTTCCTACTATGAGCTGACCAGTTCTTCCTTTGAAACTAAATAATGCTTAGGTATCCAGTGGTATACAGAATTAATCCATGAACAACAAGGCTTAACGCTCTAGTGTCTTTCAAACTCTTACAATTCATCCATATTTTACTGATTTCTGCTGGTCAGCATTGGACATTTCTGGAATAAGAACAGAGAAGGGCACAAAGTTCTTTTAGATGTGTTTGTCTCCTAGGGGTTTTGTTTCCTGCAGAATCTTAATGAGAAGCTGCTTTTAAATCATCATCATTCTTTGCAGACAAGAGAGAGTAGGGTTTCTTTTGACGTTAAGGTTAACAAAGATGGATTTTCCAGTCTAAATAGAACTGTGGGATTTTCTCAATAGCTTTTACACTGTTTAGACAGTCTAATGTTTTCTCCAGAAATATTTTGTGTCTTTGTTTATTTTCATTGTTATCTTCTCTTTTTTTAAAAAAAGATGATTATTTAAGATGTTATTTGTTTCATCAGATACAAAGTATTGGGCAGCTAACCTTAGGTGCCTTTGATTTCTGTGTTATTCTGAATTATGGTCTTACATCACCCATATAATTTATATAGAAATACAGCTGTCTGAGTTTTTACTTAAGTTAGTCTGCCTAGAGGTATGCTGTTTGTAGTTGCTGTACATTTAGTGTGAGCAAATTTGCTGTGGTAGTGAGATGCTTAGCATTCAGTGCAAGAGTCCTGTGTACATTTTGAGTACAGAGCAAGAACTAAATGTGATTTGTGCCTATCTTAGAATGTCTTTTGTCTTGTCATTTCTTAAAAGCTATCACCTTTTCTCAGTGATACACTCACATGCTGCTAGTGTAAAAATCAATTTGCTGAAAAAATTTGGACACAGAGGGAATTTTCTTAAAAAGCAAGAAGATCTTTCTGCACAACGTGGTCTGCTGCTTCAAGCACAGCAGAAGTGTATGTGAGGGGAGGTGCTTATATACCTGTGTTGCTGTATCTATGTTAATGAAAAGGTGTGTATGTTATAAGAACCCTGAGGGTTTCCAGATTGAGTTGTGCGGCTGGGAAGTAAACTGTCAGAGTTTGTCTATACAGTGCAAAGTTGTATTAGTGGGAAAGCATTGCTCTGTCACAGCAGAGTAGTGTCAATAAATTATTCAACTGGTTTTACCTAGTGCTTGAAAGATATTTTAACATCTTCGAAAACTGAAAGAAACTGGTGTTTTGGAAACGCATATAGTAAACATCTTAGGAATGGTGTTATAGAGAGAATGTATTCTATACTGGGGGTTTTTTATATATATGTTGTTAACTATTACTGTAAAACACTGTAAGCCATTAATTCAATAGTAAAATAAAATTCCAGAGGAAAAGGTAAACTTGATATATTTAATATTCCTCACTCAGTATAGATTAAGAATTCTACTGTCTTCCATTTCATGCTCTGTGCTACATTAGTCTCAACAAAATACTTTCCATCTTCTGTTTGAGAAACCTTTTCATTCAATTGTTTCCACAAGAATCTTGGAGGTAAAAAATGTGATTTGTGCCGGAAGTTAAACAGTACTGTATACGAAATCATTTGACAGAATGCACAGTAGGTCACTTTGGCTTTCAAAATCTGTTCATTTGCTCAGTTCTAATGTAAGTGTCATTTACGTGTGCCAAAACTGACAACTGTTCAGACTGAAGACATGAATTGCATCACTGGATGTCACAAAAGAATCATTTCTATGAATTTTTAGGTTATGGAAAAAGTACTTTAAAGCTGATGTTATTAGAGACGCTTTATCATTTACTTGGGGAGTAAAGATACTGTGTAAGAGAATCTTAAGAGAAAGTATTTTTTTGTAGTTCTTCTGTTGCTATGGTGTATTCT
>WEIT01040045.1:366-18066 GCA_013389985.1 Dryoscopus gambensis
AACCTCGAACAACACTTATTTTTCAGTAACCTTAGAACACAGGTATGTTTACAACTTAGAGTAGTAAAATGGCTGGAGTTGTATATTTTTATGGGCAGAATTTTACTGGGGTGTGTTAGATTTTTTTTTTCTCTGTCTCTGCATGTGTAGCTGTACTCCTGATATTAAGAGAGTTGAGTCTTAGTTGAACTGTCATAAAAAGCAATGGTGTGATAGAGAAATAAGGTTTTAATTCTTCCTATATGAAGACCTGAAAGTAATTTTTTTATCAATTTGAGCATATGTTAAACCTTGGAGCTCTCTCTTGAGTTAGACCACTGTTAGACCAAATAGTAATTTGTTTTTTCCCCATTTCAAGTGCACCAATTTCAAATCTCTTGTACTCAGTTACTGGTTGACCTTCTAAAGCTGGCCAGGGTGGGAGACGGCAGTGAGTTTTTGTTTACTTTCAATTTACCCTTACATCTACTTACAAGAAAGAATTGGAGAGAGAATGAAGCTATTTGATTACTTTTAATTGTGAATGGGCATTAGCTATAATGTCTCTTAGCTTTTATCAATATGATGACAATCATTGCTTATCATTATCTTAACATATGACGAAAACTAAAAATCTTGGGAAAAAATGTGTGTTTCAGAAAGGCCTCTCCATCCTTCCGAACTCTCAGCACTCCTATTTCACAGGCTTAGGTTGTTTGCTGGACTTTTAGCAATGTGACTGTTCACCCATCTGGTAGTTGTGAGCTTACGTGAGAGCAGAGTTTTCTCTGATGGTGTAACTTCACCATCCCTTGCGCCTGGGCTCCCAAAATGCTACTTGTATATTTTTAAACGCTACGGAACGATGGTGCAGTTCCCTCTATTACCTCTGCAGGGCTGACACAGGATTCTGCACAAATGGCTACATTATCAACAAAACTTCAATTTCACAGTTGCAAACCTTGAAACATGGTTTGTTAGTGACCTTAGAAAATTTTCCCATCTTTTAGCCCATTTTTCTTCTAAAATGATTGATTGCTAATTCACAGCTGGAATTTACATAGATCTTTATTCATGAAGGTAAGAACAGTTGCCACATTGCTTCTGTCTCAAATGAAGTCTTCACCAGCAGAAAAGAATTGCTTTGTTGGGCTATTTGCCTTCATGTTTTCTAAATATAACTCAACAGCAGTCTGGTTCCTGAAGCCATCTGCATTAATACGTCTAGAGAAAATAAAATATCACATTAGTCACTTATTTTTTTAAGTAAGCAAAACTTGGCAAAAATGAAAATAATTTCACAAAGAAATTAAGCAAAGACAGAATTATTAATGAGCTACAGCAAAGACATTTTGTAATAGTAGTGATTGTGCTTGTCTCCTGTTTATAGCACCCAACTGTGGAAGCACTTTCAAAATATTTTTTTAAGACCTAGTTTTGAGAGAGCAGTAATTGTTCACCTTCCTCTAAGATTTTCACTTCCACTTTTTTTAGCCTAAAGCATTGTCTAGTAGGAAAAGGGTAATGATTTCTCTGAAGGTGAACCAGAGTAGCAGACGGGAGGAGGTTTTAGGTGAACAGGTAGAACTCAGCTAAGCCAATTGTTCCAGCATATAAGCAGTATCAGTTTTCCAAAATCACTGTTTTTATGAAAATAGTCTTTTAACTGGACACACGCAAAATAAAATAACCAGTATTTCTGCTTGTAATGAAAAATCATAATCAGTCTTTTCTCATTGTTCAGACCTGCAAAGGTATTCATGTGAGGGCAGTCATTTAAAAGCAGCGTTCTTTTAGTTACTATCACTCAGATTTTGTAGGTTACTATTCAATATTCCTCTCTTCTACTGAGAAAAGTTGTGCTGTCATTACACTGCAAACCAAAACTGCGGGCTGCAGTTCTCCCAGGAATTCATCTCCCTGACAGTGACACACAAAATTCTCAGGATGATCTCTTTGGCTGGTGCTCCACTGCTGTTGTTACTGTGCAGTTCTTTATGTCTGTGTGATTTTTTTTTCTGATTTTTGGGTCCATCTTACCTATACTCTTTCTTTTCTGAATTGAGGTGTGGCAATAGCAGAAGGTGATTCATCATTAAGAATTGGGAGGAAGTTTTAGTTTTCTTACTTTTGGTGGTTTTAAAATTTGTATGGTGTTTTTTGCTCTGTTTAGCATTTTGGTTCTGGGAGGTTTTTTTTTTTTGTCTGTTACTTTGTTGGTGGATTTTGTTTTGTTTTGGTTTGTTTTATTTTGTTTTTTAACCCAGGTTTTTTTCTAGAGGTAATTGTAGTGTTTGTAATAATGGGAAACATTTCCTCATGATGCTACAGCAGACGTAGCTTGACTTATGAAACGCCTTCTTTTTGAGGCATCTGTTGTCAGCAGCTTTCTCTGGGGGCTGTTCATTCTGGCTGCATATGCCCCTTTTTTAATTAAAACTTATTTTTATTCAGATAACAATTTGACAGTTGTAGCAGTCTTCCGATAGGATATAAGACCTTTAGCTTTATTTTTGTCTATCCATAAACTTAGACTTGATTATTTTAAAATATTTGAAATAGTTTCTCTAGTGACTGCATTTAAAAAGTTACTAGTGACATCTATACAGTAATAATTGAACTAGAATGTTTGTATATTTGGAAATAAACACTCTAAAATATCATTGAGTACCAGCTCCAGATAAGTACTGCCTTTTCCACTTATGACCCTTCTAATGCACCCTTCTATCTTTTCCATGTAGACGAAGTTTCTTTTCATTTTTATTGACTGCATACTGGTCATGCTATCCCTTTTCCTCTTGCATCTTCATAAACCCTCCTTTACTAGGATGTCAGTGTGTGCCTAGAGAAGGAAATATGGCTGGAATACAGCATGCAATTCTCCGGGCTGATAAAATCATAATCTGTGAAGGGCAATTTTAGTGCCTCATCTATTGAAACATCTGGACACTGTCCCGGGGTTCCTCTCAGTTCTGTAAAAAAAATAAAAATCATGAACCCCAGGTTCCTTTAGCCATATTTCTGCTTTCAATCCTGTGGAGCTTGAAAGGCAAATAAAATGAGTGGTCTAGTTAACATTAAATGGCTAATGATGAACTTCTCTCCTGGTGCTTGGCTGTCCGTAGCACAGAGGGAATCACTAATGTAAATTCATGTTTTGTTAACTAAAAAGTAGTGACAGTAGCCCTTTGGTTAGAGGCTGCTCTGGGTGTTGCACAGTCCATATTCACAGAAGGGATGATGATGTACTGAATACTACCAACACATAATTGTTTGTTAACAGCTTCCCCGGGTACTGTTAGCCCCTTTTTCTTAACAGCTGGTTTCAATTTTTTCCCAAACACTTTCCAAACCTCTATTGCTGAATGAAAACAGTGTGAGAAAAATAAAAAAAAAGGAGGATAAGAGCATTAGGAAAGAATGTGAAAAACACTTCTGTATTACTGTGACTATCCAGTGCTTTGAGAATTTTAATGGAATACCCATTCATACTGCCTGTAAGAAAGCAAATCCAGCAGCAGGAAATGTGAGAACATCTGGAGTGCAAGCCAAGTATCTAGGTCAGCAAAGACAGTTAAGTTATTGCTTTTAAATGGTACGAGTTAAGGATAGACAGTGGTTGAGCCTTCATTCTGCAGGATTATCTTAAAGTTGTACTTTTTTATTGTTGTTCAGTGATTTAATTTATCTTTCAAGTTGCTGGGAGAACATAATTTTCAGCTTCAGCAGCTTTCCACATGCCATTATTCTATGGCCAAGGTAATTTTATTGATCTTGTTATTAATGTGGATCAGAAAATGCGATTGCAACAGACTTTGTCACAGAGGAGCAACACGTCTTGAGAGACACTTGCAATAAAAAATAATGTGCCTTTGAAGTCTGCGTGCTGTTTCTCTAGAGAGCTTTTATCTATATTTTCATAAAACTCTAAATATAAGATGTTTAAATCCTGTGACATAGGCTTTTTCTTTAGTGCACCCTGAGGTTATTCTCATGCTGGTAGAGGGCAAGTCAGAGTGGTCTCAAAGATGTGTTTTGTGTCTGGGAGTACCTTATTTTATGTGTAAGTATATTAGGTTGTATGAAAAATGGTGACTTAACTGGGGAATTCAGTTGAGTAATAATGGACATGTAAAAGTAGTTAGACCAATATGTCAGTCTTTTGCTATCAATATTCTACAGTTCTGCAATACCATGTTATATTTAGCAGATTGTCCGGAGTTAATGTACTTTTAAAAATTAAAATTAATATGTGTAAAATTAATGTAGTTGCCTGCAGTAGAATCTTACCTGCTCTTCTTTAAGTATATTGAAAAGTGCGTTGCTCTTATCTTAGTCTTATCCTCCAAATAGAAGATACAGATGCACTTTTAAAATAATTCCAGTTTGAGTTTGAGGGCACTTGAATCATACACACATACACTATAAGCAGCCTTTAGAGTCATTACATTCTGATGGGGAAAGAATATGTGCAGGAACACAGATAAGAAAATTGGAAATACAAAATGTAACTTAGAATTGTCCACTGTAGCTGTCCTTACATTGCGGAGTACCTTATTTTATGTAGAATTTTATTTATGACTAAGCATTTTCAGAAGTAAGCATCAAATTCTCTTTTCAAGATACAACATGTATGCCTTATTCCTGTCTAACACATTTATAATCTATAGCGTTTTCACTGAGCTGAGAAATGTGTTTCTTTGAATATTTTCTGATTCTCTCTGTTAACTGCAATGTAAAAAATCTGGCATAGCTTTGTATGTCTGTGCAAGCATGCATTGTACTGTGTAGGAAGCAATGCAGGAAATATGTCAGCAGTGGGGCTGTGCTCTGCTTACCTAAAACACAGCTCGTTCTTTATGCATTCCTTAATTATCAGAAAGAAGCCTCTTGAAAAAAATTTTATTACTTTTTGTAACAGAAAATAAAGAAGGGAAAAAAAAAAGAGGAGAGTATACGTAGAACAAGCTAAAATTAGTAACCAGCTAATGGCCTGCTTGTTGTTCAGGGCACTGTGCAGCTGACAAGTGATGTGCTGGCAGACTGCAGCCAGTTTCCATTAAAAGTCTACACAAGGTTGAAGCAATCTGCAACTTCCTCATGAGGGAAAGCACAGGTGACCAGTGACAGGACCTGAGGGGATGGCACGAACCTGTGCCAGGGGAGGCGTAGCCTGGATAACAGGAAAAGGTTCTTCCTCCAGAGGGTGGCTGGGCCCTGAGCAGGCTCCCCAGGGACCAAACCTGACAGAGCTCAAGGAGTGTTTGGACAACACTCTTGGGCACAGGCTGTGACTCTTGGGATGTCCTGAGCAGGGTCAGGAGTTGGACTTTGGTGATCCTTGTGGGTCCCTTCTAATTCAGAATATTCTGTGATTCTGTAAAGGAAATATTTGGCTTATGTATTGTGAAAACCTCATTATAACACATATAACAATCTCCACAAAAATTCTTGCACTCCGAATCTCTTCTGGCACTTTAGAATTGTCACATAATTCCAGATTTATACTCCTCATGACATTGTCATTTTTACTGAGAACAGACTTGTTTTGCTCAATCTGTACTTTGAATTCTGTGGGGGTTTTTTTGGTCGTTTTTTTCAAGGACCAAGAGCTGTGTAGCATCCTTATGGCATGTGCTGGAGCTGATGGGAATTGGGTTCCCTGGGCTTCACAGGAATTTCTTCTCATCTCTCAGGTTTGAATTGGAGATTGAGAGTAAGGAGGAAAGATGGAAGTGTGTACTATGTTAGAAATCTTCACCTCTGTTTTTGGGCACACAATCCAAACTAGTATTTACAATGCAATTAAAAATTGCACTGTCATTTCAGAGGACCTTAATTATGTGAAAAAGTGTGGTTCAAGAAAGCTTCAATATCTCGGTAATTGACTTGGGATTTAAAGTTTTTAAAAAATAAATATATGTATAATTGAAGTGACTCACATAAAACCAGCAGGCTCTTAGTAATGGATGGTTCCTCTAGATTACAGCTGCATGCCTTAATCCCTCCTCAGCATCAGTGTGGACTCGTTCCATTCCATAAATAGTCCTCATGGCAGAAAATTTTGTCTTTATTTCCACACTTCATTTGCATAATATCTCAGTGGAAATGTTTTCAGTGGAGATAGGAATGAAAATATTGGAGTTCAAAAACTATGAAATACTCATTTTAGAGCAGAAGCCATTATCTTTCATGTCATCAGTTTTTCTTAGCTGATATTTAGGACTCAGAAAAGTGCTTTTTTCCTCAATTCTGCTTTTAATTTTTATGACTGGAAGTTAAGTGAACCAAGTGAAAACCAAGCTAAAGAAGTGAATGAAGTTTAACAAAATAAACTCAAATTAGTGACACAATTTTGTTGCTGTGAGGAATGTATAAGTGATTCATGATGGAATGAGAGTACGGAGAGAGATCTCAGTTTTCAGTCTGCAATCTCTGTGTATTAATAATTGATCTTACTGACCATATCAACTGTGTTACCTTTCTGTCCTCATATTTTATTTTATCTGGACATTTTGGAGATGAGGATTTTTCCCAGGGTTGAATGTGGAGCTGTTCCCTTTTTGGGAAATTCCACGTTTTCCTCTCTGGTTACGTGTTTGGTTTCTAAATTGGGAGGTATATGGAGGAATTAAGTACTCTAAAACAAGGTTCAGGTTCTTCATTTGTTCTTGCTAACCCTTAGGTAACCTTTGTAAGAAACGGAGAGTTGGATTTTGCTTTGAGCTTCTGACATACTCTTCTTCTGAAGGTCACCTCCCTTCTGTCTGGGCTTGTGACCTGACAGCTGCTGCCTCCTGTTTGCAGGGAATTCGCTTTCTGGAATATTCCCCATTTCGTACTCATGACTTCACATACCTTTAGGTAGAGAGATTGTTGAGGATTTTCTGATAGGAAATGAGAGCTGTGATTTCATGAGCACGTCTTTTCAAGCTTGCAACATTCTTAGAAGCAGGTGAGTGGTGACACAGGTATCTGTGTCAGAACTACACAGAGTTTGAGGGTTTCTTCTTTTGAAGTGTGTTATTCTCATCTCTACTTGCCATGTTCTGAACCTTGTTGCGTAAAATGCATGTTGAGACAAAAGACATAATGTTGATTTTAAAATGTAAAATACCTCCACTTTCTACTGAGGGAAACAGTCATTTCTGGAGCATTCTGTTGTGCATATAATTGCACATGCTCCTGTTGGTGAATTTGCATTTTAATTCAGGAGCACTATCATAAGAAAGGAGTTATCTGGTCAATGCTGAAAAGTCCAAAATGACACCAAGGTGATCAGTTTAGAGAGTGATTTGAATTAGGGAGTCACACCTATTTTAGAAGGCACATATAGGTCCTTAACTGAGGACCACAACGCGAGGAGGCCCTGCAGGTGGCATGTGGGGAGTCAGCCAGAACTGATGACTCTGGTGGGAAAAGTTGTGTGTGATTGAAAAGCACAGCGTTTCTGGTTTTTGAGGTCAAAGTCTGTGAAGATGCAGCTGTGGAAGTTTGGAACAGGTGACTGGTGTAATATGCAACTGAGATTTTGAGGCATAGACCATTCTTCCGTTACATGTTTGGCCTAGTCCAAGCTTATTGGGGCTTTAATTTGCTGCGAGAGTTTTAGAGTGCTACCCACAGGCAATAATATTTGTGCAATAACATTGGTGCGGTTACTGTTGTCACACTAAGAATCTGAGGCAAGTGGACTTTGGGAAAAGGCATGACTCTCTAATTGTATGGATAAAGTAGTTAATTACAGGCAGATTTATTTTCAGGGCTATTATTTTTATATCACAATTTAACCTGTAATGCTGAGGTGTTTAAATAGACACTGAAACATTTTTATACAGTCATTAGTAAAAGTAGCAGGGATGCAAAGAGGCATTACATTACTAGAAGGTAGGAGGTAAGGAACGCAAGACGCTTGCTGTAAGATTCCCAGTGGCTATATGGAAATGAGGGGACCTGTATGGGGAGGCACTTCAGGAGTGTGAAAAAAAAAAAAAGATGGCTTGAACAAGAAAAAAGATATTTAATAGAGTCTTTTGGTTAAGGGTTGAAGAATTATTATAGAGGAAGAAAATAGTAATTTTTCAGAGTTCCTAAAGTAGAGGAAGAACACAACGATGTGAAATCTGTGTTAAAAGAAATTGGCAATTTAATGATGTTACCCAAGTGAAATCAACGGCAAGAGATTTATTCAAGCTTATCTACCATTTATATTGACTTTCTTAAAGTCTGTAATAGTTTATATTTCACAGTTGTTTTTATTTTCTGGATGTATGGAAGTAATTTTTTTTTTTGCCTAGCCCACAGCTGGGTAGTTTGGCAGTTTTAGCTCTGGTCTATCCATATTTCCTGAGAAGGGGATACATTTTTGTGCAACTATTTACATTCTTCTCACTGTAATATTCTTTGTTGTCTCATGCTGAATCTTCAGGCAGACAAAGATGCTGCTTGTTTGGAGGAACATTGAGATTACAAATTTTAGGGGAATCAATATGCTTCTTCCATGTTTTCTGAATACATACTGAATACTACTGAATAGCAGTAGTTACAAATCCAAAGCCTCAGATAAAAGTAAATGAATTTTTCACCTCAGTAGCATTAAAGATGCTGGCCTTTTTTTGCTTTTGTTTTCCTCCTTTCTGCATCATCCTCCCTTCCTCACTCCTTCAACAAGGTGAGGAACTCATAATCTTACCTGCATCCCTGAGAATGTTCTATGGCAGAAATAATTATAGTTGGGAAAATCTATTCCATTCAGAGTTTTATTAAAACTTTTTTTTACAGCAGAGTAATTTATGTATTACATGCCATGAAGTCTTTTGGGAAGTCTTGCTTATAGGGCAGGAGATTCAGGAAGACAAATATCCTGTCAAGCCTAAGCAGCACTCATTAGCCACACAAGAATGGTCAAGATGGGCAAGTCTGGACCTCAAGAGCTACTTGAGCACCATTTTTATGGGGCTTGGGGTTTGGTTTTGGTTTTTTGGGTTTTTTTTTGGTTTGTTTTTCAATTGACTTACTTCTGAGAGCATTTGTAGTTATGTTAACTAGGGTGAAAATTAGGTGATTGGAGAGTCATTTAGCTTCAAGGCAGTATTTATGTGAGCATCTGGTTTTGGGAAGAACAAAAACATGTTATTTAGAGATTTGCATTGCCCTGCAAGGCTTCTGTTAGAAGGAGACATTAACTGAATGAATATTACATCGCCAGGTAAAAGAATTTTTAATCGCTATTTTTCTGTAAATACTTGTTTCAGAATTTGGTTTTGCATTGCTCAAGAGATAAGTTTCTTTCAAAGACAGCTTTTAAACATGTTACAAAAATAAATGATGTTTTATGTACTACTAGGAATACCACAGAGCACTTCCCTATTCACCTCCGCAGATTTTCAGTGGCCCAGTTATCCCATAGATGCTGTACAATACTTTCACACCCAGTTTGAGGCAGGAAGAATCTGAACAGTTTTATGCACTCTGAAAAACACATCTGTATCACGGGGGAATGATCCAAATGGTCAGAAGAAAAGAGGGAAAGGTCTGTAGTTTAAGAGCAATTTTAGCAGAGGGAAGACATTTGAGTTGGTAGAGCTGCAACACCCGTGTTAAGGGTCTTTTCTGGTTCATTATCCTGCTCTGTTTTACACTGATAAGTTCATTGGCATCGAGTTTAAGATTAAAGGAGCTTATTTATGACTACATAAATGTGGTCACCAATTTCTTTTTATACGTCCTTTCTGACTTTTTTTTCCCTTTGACATGTGGTAATACCCAAGTTTATACACTTGGAGCTTTTCATAGTACATTATTAATATGTATCACCTTGTTTTGAAATTAAAACTTGGCATTGTCTCTGCACCCTTTGTGACCATTACATGTTGCTAATATTATGGGATTTCTTTCTGTAGTATACCAGTAATATCACTTAAACGTTTCTGCAGCAATGGCAGATTTTAAGTTGTTCTTTCATAAGTGCTTTAGACTTTTTGAAGTAAATGAGACAGAAAAATTAAAGAAAGATGTTGCATTGCATTTTTAGAAAAATGAGCAAGTTCTGTTCTCATCAAAGCTCTCTTATCCATAGAAATATGAGTAAGAAAATAATTTTTGTAAGCTTTGCCTTAATTGTAGTCATGCAGTAGAAATATTATTATAGCTCTCTGAACAAAAGAATTTTTTTGGTTCTCAGTATTCATGTATTTAATATCAGCAAAGGTTTCTATCTGTTTTGGTGTTATATGCACAATGGATTTTCTTTAAAAAGAGACAGACCTGAAAGGAGAAATGTGTTTTATGGATAAATGATGCTCTGAACCATCTGAAATGGTTTGGTAAGAACCATAGGAGGTGCTTTATGCACACATTAGATCTGCTTTGCTCTGACATTAGTAATTCAGTATTTATCTGAAGACAGTCAAGTCAGCTTTTTATGAGGCAAAAATTACCAAGAAAAACTGCACGTAATGTTCTAGAAACAAAAAAGATAGACAATGGTCTTTCAGTTTAAAAGAGATGCTACCAGCTGTTTTATAGATCGGACACTGGGGCTTTGATGTGAGATAATTAACTTTACCTTATGTAAGGTAAATTATGCTTTTACTCTTTGGGTGCTACTAATGAAAAGCCCTTTAGGAACACACAGAATGAACTGTAGGATCAATTTTTAAGTCCGTCTGGTGTTGTTTACTTTAGCTGCCACATTACCTTATGCCCCAGGGAGTATAAAGAAGGAAATAACCATCCTTTATTGAGACAAGCGAAACCAAAAACATGCCGCACATGCAATTTTAGTTTACCTCCAGAGCATTAGTGGTATCTTGGTGTCTGCTGAGATAAATTTAAGTATTGATAGATTTCTGGTCAAATTCTAGCAAATTTTGGCATGTCCAGGTCATATACTGTACTTTAAGACACTTCCCCAAGCAAGGAAATTTAGTGAATTTACAGATTCTTAACAGGTTTCTTCCTGATCACAACAAGAAGTTTGTAGAAGGCAGAGGAACTTAGCTGAGTTTCGATGCCTAAGTCACTGGATTAGACCATAAAATGTGGTCTACATAAAAAGAGAAGATGGTAAAAATGCCCTAGGCATAGTCTGCTCTCCCAGATTCAAAATGAAAAAAAAAAACCATAAAAATGATCAAGGCTGTATGCTTTGGAGTTCCTTGAGAGGACCATTTAAAGATTTTATGTCACATTGCCCTCACAGTACAATTTCCTGGTCTGAACTGGATGGGTGCTGATGACATAAGTTGCCTCTGAATTACTGATTAATATGAATGATTGTACTTGTGACAAATTCAGTGCTTTCACTTACTGTGTAAGCTCCCTGAGAAATTACTCATAATTCAAATATAAACTGAAAGAAAAAAATAATGCATTAAATAGAGTTCTGTGCAATATAATGGAGTTGAAGTTCATAATAAGAAGAATTTAAGCTATACAGTAAGATATAATTCTAAAAATGAAATATATGGCCGTTGATCAGAGGTAGCTGGATGACAATTGCACCAAACAAAATGAACTATTGGAAACAAGCTTATAAAAATCAACACTTTCATGAAGTTTATAATATAGAAATCTTCTATCAGTTGCTGAAATGAACATGATTATAATTAGAACAGTATTATTTTTCTTCCCATGACTGTCTGTATGTATATGTGTTTTGCTGTGATTATGCATGTGATTTAAGCTCCCAAATTTCAAGATATTTTTAGTCATCAAAATGTGAAACAGAGCTTTTGTGCCTTTGTTCTCAAGTGCCTGATGTCTGAATTATAGTCAGGTTTAATTTTTTCTCTATTCAACTGGACCACAGTTGAATCCTTGCAAGGGGAATCCTTGCTTTAATTAGTAATTATGTTTTTACACAACCAATCATGGTTGAGTTTGCAATGCACTGTGGTGGTTTTCCACACTGTCAAGTTTGTGTTAGGAAACCAGCTCACCAGCTGTGAGGAAAGAAAAGCAGCCAGTTGGCGGTTCTTTGTGAAATCTGGAGGTGCTTATTCAGAACTGAAATACCAGGCTATGGCTTGGTGCACAGACAGGCTCAGGTTCTTCAGCTCACAGCTCCTGATGGTGTGACACTGCTAAGCCTCTCGGCCCCAGCTGCCCTGCCAGCTCACAGGCCATCGTGTGTGTCAGAAGAGATGCTGTTGCCCCCTCATTTGCGTGCCAGGAGCCAGCAGCAGCAGCACGGGGCAGACCTTCTTCACTAACAGTCCTTCGTGCAAGGAGAGTCAAGGTGCCACTTCTGTCACTGAGAACTTGTCCCACGTGGCTCTGCAATCCCTGATGGGCTTCCATTTTCATATGAAGAGTCTTTTGAACTGTCTTTAAATATGGAATAAGTGCTTCTTTCTTCAACAGCATGATCCAGCTGTTCCTCTCCCTGTGTGCCCATGCTCTGTCTGTTTCAGGATGGCTCTTGATGAGCTGACACTGTCTGCAGTTGTTCTTTCTACCTACTGCTGTGGTATAGTCTTAGTAAGATCCATGGGCAGGCACCAAGGCAATCACCAGCAAACCCTGCCATCACAGTTCTCTCTTCTTTTGCACTAGACTTCCCCACAGGCCATCCCAAAATCTCCATCCACCTAAAGAAAATGGAAAAGCTTTCTGAAGGCAGAGCCAGTTCATGGGCATGTGAAGCCTCGCTCCAATCATATGCTTTGCTCTTAGGTGAAGAAGGGTTGTAGGACCTTTTCAAGGAGTTGTTTGTTCATCTCAGTGTAGAAATTCAGAAAAAAATCACTTTTAAAGTAGTGATAGAGTCATGCTTCTGAGACTGAACAAATCTGAGTTATGACTGCTTTGAGTCCCTGCCTGTGCAGGAGTGAGGCATGAACAAAGACACGAAGGCAAGAGCAATCTCTTTTCTTTAGATATGTGAAATCTTGGAAATATGATGCCCACATGCCCTCCATGCCCTCTTTTTGGCATCCAGAATACCTTATTTGGAAGGTTGAAAGGATGCAAACCCTTCATGCTGCTGGTATAAAACACATCCAAGTTTTCATGTGCTAGCAAATGGTTGCCAACCCCAGTAGGAGAGTGTACCTCTCCTGCAAGGTCAGATATTTCCCCATTTTGCTTCTGGTCATTCTGCTAAGCTGAGGTAGGGCAAGTCTTAGTTTCTCTATGTGCCAAATAGCCATAAAAATATAAATCTAATGTTATTTAAGACTTGGCTGAGGTTTATGTGCTTGGATTAAAGGTTGCAAACACTGCAGGTTCTGTAGGGGGTCAGTTCAAATACTGCCAAGTTCAGTGCAAGTTCAGAGCAGCACTTTTGAGCAACTGTTGCTCTATCACAATAGCAGGTATCAGATCAAATGGCTGAATCAACGTACCCTATTAAGTATAGTAGAAATGCCATTTGTAGAAGAATATTATCATTGAATTAATGTCTCTTGCTTTGCAAATGGCTTAGCTGTGGCTTGACATTTAATAGCAGCAGGAGACCATTATCATCTAACAATGCACCATTTCACCGACATTATCTCTTAAGTAACACATATTGCAGAAAGAAATTTTCCAGGTGTGTTTCCTTCTATATAGAACACAAAGTGTTTATGGTAGTTTGTGCACTTAATTTCTGTTAATCTGCTTTTTCCCTTCATTGAGATAGGTTTCTGAACAAGGACAGTTCTTGGTGTTTCACTGAGGAAATATTTAAGACTTTCTTAAGGTATGAACAAATGAAGAAGGAAAAAAATTATGATGCTTTTAGAGGAGTGTGTGTGGAATCTTAAATCTTTAATTAGAAATCTGCACAACTAACCTTCTACTTTTCTGAAAGATGGATTATGATATGTGGTTGTCTGGTTCTGTTGGTCCTTTTTTGTTTTGGTTTTTTTTGGACTTCAGCCCTGGTAACAGCCAGACTTTTGGCAGAGATGTCATTTCTCACTGCCTCAGGTCCTGAATTATGCCATGTGTTAGGATACCAGCCTTCCACTTTCTGCAGGAAGTTTCTTGCCTATTTATTTCTCTCTTTCATCAAACTTGAAGTGATCGGTGCAAAATCATCTACTAGATTTGGAAATTAAAAAAAAAGAGAGAATAAACTGCTCAGCCTGTTCTATAGCTCAAATTAGATTTGTATCTGGAGATCTCTGTAACATGACCTATATTCTCAAACCCCACAATTTGTGCTCATCTATTCCTATACTTGCCTCGTTGCAATTTTTCTTCCTTGAATGTGCAAATACATGGTTTATTTTTGTGGAACTAATATCATTAATGTCCTGTCACTATGGGGTTTTTCCCAGATATGGGGTACCCTTAGCTAGTTGCAGATAACTTTGCTTGGCATAATAAAATTACATCTTTAAAGAATAGCCAGCAGAACAGGAGATGGTGAGTCTGCAATGGATGCAGTCAAATCCATAAGCAAAAGATTGGATGCATTCTGTCAATTGGAGGTACCAAAGTGATTTCTGAAAGCTTTATTATGTCCATGTGTTAGCTTGTTATTCATGTGTAACAATGGCACCTCTTGCTTTTGGATGTGATGTTTGGTTCTTCTTCATCAGACACATAACAGGGTGGGGGTTTTAGATGTTTTAACTGAAATTTTGAAACTTGCTGCTTAAGATGCTTTGGATTGTTGCTAGACTCCAGACTTTGTATTCTGTGCTGTAGTCTGGACATTTCCTCAATTTTCTCATACTGATTTTGCATATGTAATGTGGGATATTGTGATCTAGGTTTCAATAACCTGTTCAATTAGAGTTAGATATAGCCATTGAAATACAATTTTATGGGACGAGAGAAAAAGTAACAAGAGATTATGTAGGCAAATGGATCATTGCAAGAACAAACAAAAATCAAAATGTGAACTACAGATTAAAATGAATGCAAAGAAACATCCAAACATCAGTATGTGTGGAGAAATTGCTTAATATCCTTGAACCTCGCTAGGCAAAAAAATAAACTGACTCATGGTCAATTTCCCTAGGTATTAAAAAGTATCCATTTCAGTTGCTTTGTCACAAGAAAAGTTCAGCTTTTGTTTGACATATGTGCTTCACGTAGATATTTTCAATGCATAATAATGTTACTCTTGATCTTTAACTGTTAATAGAAAATGCTGTCTTGCAGAACCAGAAATTCCTAAAATTTGGATGCTTTTACAAACAAGTAATTTGCTGTAAGACATGTATGCCTATAGGTTTCTTTTGCACACTTGAAAAGACTTTCTGGCTCTGTAAGTAGATCACTAGTTGTGCACTTAATATTGCATTTTTTTAAAACTTCCTGGGAGCTTGAGTCTGCCTGTTGTGTAACTGTGGTGCATTGTGGTGTGTAGGTTCTGCCGTTGCTGTTCTCTTTGATACCAAAGACCCATTGCCTGCATTAAACAAAATAGAGTGAAGAGTTATTGTACACTAACCCAGACCACCACAGAAAAGAGGGCAAGACTTTTTTTTTCCCCTCTTAGTGTCATTACTATTAGAGTAACTTAACCTCTCAGAGCTTCTATATTGATGAGGAGACTGTATGCAACATATTGGCAGAGTGGAAAATGGGGAAATATTGGAAGCAGCTGACAGGTGACCCTAAATGCTGTAATCCAGGTATTGGACCAAGTGTGCAGTAATGGGGAACAAGACCAGAACCAAATAGACCTTCTCAAATAGACCCCTGCTCAAATAGCTTCTGCCTGTATGGCTGCACAATCTTGCAAACTTGTATTGGGGTTGTACACTTCTATAGGAGATGGGAAAATATCTGTGGTCACACTAGCAATGCAGAGTTTCTGACGACCATACAAAAAAATTTAATAATTATTCATGTGACACTCCCTTCTAGTTTTTAAACCAAAACAAATCTTGAGTGGCTGGTTGAAGTAAAATGGTGACAGAAATTTTCATTTTGTCATTTATATTCTGTCTTCAAACAACACTGAAGAGCAAATTGGTCCTACTGTATTATCAGTAATCAATTTAAGTGGCCAGTGTGGAAGAGGAAGCCCAATATGTAGATATTTTTTAATACTTTATTAACAGTTAATAGAAGTTATGGAATAATTTATTGAAATTTTCAATGAACCCTTCCACATGTGACATGATTAACTTGTTTTATAAATACCTATGCATAGCAAGATATCTGTGAGTGATTGAGAAAGTGACTTGGAAGAGGACATGCTATGAAGAGACAACAGCGCTCAGCTGTATATTTTAAAGCAAAAGATTGATAGGTGAATTAAGATGTGCTTTACTGCATTATTGGCTCCAGATATAATTTGGATTTTACCTGCAGATTTGGATCTGGGTTACAGAATGATTACTGCTGACACTAAAATAGACAGGTACCTACTGTCTGCTGCTAAAGACCACAACAACCCACTTGTGTCTTGTTCTGCACTACCCATTCCTGCAGCAAGGCTGGTGCTGCACTGCCTGGCAATAATCTGTTAATGTCAAACAGAACTCTTCACTGCATAATCCAAGTACTGGCCAATTTACTCTAAACAAAACCACCATCTGTAAGGTAGCTGCATTTTTCATGGTACAGTGTTAGGAAAACAATAAAAAGAAATTAATTTGTGTATTTTTAACTATTCCTGATACTTCAAGTATTTAGCTGTGTGTGAAAATGTTCACTTTAATGTATTTCAAGTCAAATGCAACAATGTGAGTGTGGATAAGATCATTTGCTTTCCTGACAATTTTTTTTTTTAGAAGTAGTAGATGGAGACTTAAGTTGGGATTGTTACAACGAAGTGTAGTAATTTCACCACAAGTCTCATGTACTTACATGCCACCTATCTTTTTCCACATTCTGTTAAGCTGACCTGAGGAAGTTGATTACTATTTAGAGACACTATAAAGTGATCTTAAAACTGCAAATTATTAGAAGTACTGTGATCTACAATGCTTCTGATAGTGCCCTCAATTTTTGGGGTAGAACTTTAAGAAACAAGTCACTGAAGTTTAGGAGAAATGAACATGCTTTGACTTTTTTCTTCTTCCTTAGTTTATTTCCTTTTCTCTTTTTGATAGGGATCACAACTGGAATAATTCACTGCTGATTGTGTGATGGCACATTGTCCTAAGCAGAACATTTTTCCAAAAACATTTGTTCCATAAGTAATTTTAACTAATGTCAAATACTTGTGAATCATCCTCTTACCACTTACAAAAAAGAACTTTTAGTCTTCCATCTGTTTCTTCTTAATTTTCAGCTTTATTACACATGCAATTACAATTTTCGTCTTCTAAAAAATTCACTACACTGAATGTAAATGAATAAAAATTTATTTTCTTTAGCATCAGCCTGTCTGTCTTCTATGCTTCGCTGTCAGCCAAGATTATTAGATTTCAACATCCAGTTTCTAAAACTGTGACTTTTAGTGTTAATAATAGATAATATGTGTGGATATTGTGTAAATTATCCAGTGGTAGGAAACTGAATCCTCTTTTACCTCTTCATTTTTGTTGTCTGTTCAGTTCTAAGCAGAATGGTTAATTATACTGAACTAAGATGAATGTTTAAAATTGCTATTGTGCTACAAATAAGCATGAAGTAATGAGTAGATGGAGGTTTCCCTATTAACTAGGAATTTCCTGTGAGATTGCACTGTTCTTGAACATAGATAACTGAAAAATAACATATAAATACCAGCTCTTCCCTGCTCACTCGCTGCAGTTGTTACATTGTCATGTTCTAAAGTCATGAAAACCCGTATGTTGTGGTACTAAATTGTCATGATATCCT
>WEIT01040045.1:26207-48757 GCA_013389985.1 Dryoscopus gambensis
CACAAAAAATTCCAAGGAAATCAGCATGAAAATCTACCATGGTTAGTAGTAGTAGTATGTGAGAAAATGTATGCATACATACAAAGGGAGAAGGACTCTGAGCTCATTTAGAAGAAAAAAAGCAAAAATAAACTCAGTATGTAATGCACAGACCCAGCTGGTTTTCTCCTGTAAATTTGTGTGAAGTATCAGCAGCTTTTATAGACTGTAATAAGCTAAAGAAATCAATTAATCTAATTGTGTTTCAATTCTACAGTACATTATTAAAGGATACATTATGTATCCCATTGTTTTTATAATTCTGCGATGAACTAAATACTAAAGGAAATGTTTGGGATTATTTTATAAATCTTTCCCTTCAACTCCTGCTCTCTCTCTCACTGCCTTTCTCTTACATCAGTATTCTCTGTGTGATTGCTGTTTAATCTGTGTAAACGTTGCTTTGTGCTTAAAATTGGCTTTAAAATATTAATTTTTTATGAAATATATCCTTGATCTAGTTTTAGAAGTGTTACAAATAATAAGATGATCATAATTACTTTGACAAAACTGTGTAATAGCTGGGTCTGTGTTTTGCTAAAGGATTCTCCAAATCAGAACTGAAAATGTGACTGTGTTCAGTGTCAAGAAGCACTGAGGAAAGCAATCAGTTCATTATTTAATAATTTATCTGTATTATATATGCAACACTTTGTTTAGGGTAACATTGAGAAAAACACCCTGATTTTTCCCACTTTCCCAGTGCTAATATAACAGTGTTTTCGTAACTGTTGGTTACCCACAGTTTCAGTTAAATTTTGAAAAAGTTAGAGGACTGTCCAGCTCGATTAGGAATTTCACTCTGATGCCTCCTAAAAATCTGACTCAATGCTTTCATCTGGGCTTCTCTGCTCTCTCTTTAATTTTTATCATTAAAATGAAGGTGATGTTTAGTATCTGCATAATGCCGAGACTGCTGGTATTGGTACAGCATTGGTTAGTATTCATATGTACTCCTCCTTTTCTGCAGAACTGTTATTGTTTCAGTAAGGCTATCTGGGATGTTATCTTTGGCCCTCTTAATCAAAAGGGAATTTTCACATAGATTATTAAGATTTTATGTATCTAAATCTCACCAATATGACATCACAAGCAAAGCAAAAATTAATAGTGTTCTCACCTGTGAAAGAGGAAAATATCAAAGGATGGAAAACTTAGCTAAAAGCCATTGAAAGTGTTCAGGTACTCTGTGATACAGAGGGAGTATGATGTAGATTGGACAAATCAAGGATAACAATATTACTAGAATAGAAAAATTACTTGAACATATCTAGGAGAATGAAGAATATGCATATATGCTTTCTTGAGTGTGTCTGTTTCTTGCATAAACTTCTCTGTTGCTTGCTGAAGAAACAGCTGGCTTTTTACCTGAAAGGAACTGGTAGCATATTAGTCTGTTTATAAAGCAAACTAAACATAGCAAAGTAAGTTCTTCTGCCTATAAAAATGATCCAATAAAATATTCATATAATTTTCCTTTTCAAGAAGTGCATCCTCAGGCAGCCCAATTCAATGGAAGCACAGAAAGGAATTATTTTTTGTCAGAATACTGCATTTCTCAACACCACTAAGCATAAAAATTCAGTCTGAAGCTCAGATATTCAAATTTTTGTCAGCTATTTCTCATAACTTTATAATATTGAAACTAAATTCACACTTTTTAATTGCGATAACTTTGTGGCTTCTTTCAGTATTAAGCCTGTGGTTCAAAATTTAGAGATTGTTACACATCCTTTTAGGTGTGGAAAGGCATATGGAGCTATGTTGGGTAATAACAGAAATATTAATGGCACTTTTGTCATTGGAGTCTCCATGCCTTTATGCAGTGACAGCTCCTTGATTGACGGAAGCAAGGTTATGCTTATAAATAAATAAATTCTGGGAATATTTATTCATTTCTATAAGTCTCCTTGAAAAATATTGCAAAATATTTATCTTAAAAATAAGTATTATGTGCTTTAGACTAACACCTATTTGTTTTAATTTAATTTAATTAATTTTGTGTGTTTTTCAGAAGTTAATTGCGATGACCCGGAGCAGCGTTAACTTGCCAATCCTTTCAGTCTCTGAATGAATTCCTAAGGTTTTGTTTGGTTGTGAAGGAACTTAGGAATCTGTAAAGCATCAGGAAAAAGAGCACTTATTCAAATGTTATGCCAGTTTAGTTCTGCATATAGACACAACTTGAATTCTCAGTTTTAAGCCAGATTTAATCTGTCAATAACTATATTTTTACCCTGGAATTCCTCTCTCTGTGCACCCCCCCCTCAAAAGTATCAGACACTTGGGGTTCTGGTTGCTGTTTCTGGTTTTTCGCTCGAGTCTCTTCTGCAAAACAGTATCTTAGGCCATCATCTGCTCTCATCACACCTTTCAGCTGGATCTCCAGTTCTGCTTAATCACAGCTTTATTTCCACTCTACTTAAGAATTATTATGATTTTTTTGTTCTTTAGTATTTTCAGTAAATTCTCTACTCTTTTGCAAGGCAATTCTATAATAGGCTATAATAAAAAGCAATATAAATATGTCTCTGTTGAAGGTATTTACCTTTTTGAAGATCTGTGGAACTGTACAATTACATAGGGAATGATCTGTGAACTCTGGGAAATAACTTGAGATACATGAGTAAAGAAAACTTTTAAATTCAAATATAAATAAACTTTTTGATGTTTCTTGTGGCCTAAAATATTTTATTTTACTTCAATGTCATGACTAAATACTAACTTTGTATGAGGCAGAAAATTACTGTTTTCATGACTTCTTTAAGTGAGTATAGTTGCATTTATTCATCATACTCTGCATTTGCTTTGTTCATCTGAGAATCCTGGAGTGCTGTATGAGGATGACAAAATCCCTTCCAAAGAGAGCAATCTGACAATCTCAAGAAATGTGACTCTCTTAACCAGTTAGCAGTTAGATTACAGTTTTCAGTCCAGATTCACTTTAATCAATCTTCCTCTTATTATCAAGAGACAGCAAAGCAGACAGAGCTAAAAAACCTATGGCAGATGCCCGCTGCTGGGTGTGCCGTGCAGATTGCTGGCTTGGGAAAAGTGCAGTATCATGGTTCAGTCTGGATGACTTGTCAGAAATGAAGATCAAGTGTCACAACATCTTGCCAAACTAATTAAGGTTACAGGAAACTGCTTCATTTCACTTCAGCGCATGAAATCCATTGTACCGTGAGGCCATGTCGTTATCTAAATCACCATGGGGAAACAACATAAATATTGGCTACCCTGTGCTAAGGAGACACAAATTCATGATCTTGTTGCAGAAATCTTACAGTCTCTTATTACAGATTTCATATACTCAGGACCAAAAGTTTCATGCTAAGGAGTCAAGCTCTGCCGACAGTCGTTTGACTTTCATACCCGAGTCTCTTGCTTGATTCAGTAACATTGTGTTTTTCTGAGAACTGTGGTGGGAGATAAAAAGCCCATCCTTGCTGCTTCATTCAGCTGACAAATGAGAATTGCTGATGAATAATTCTGGGACAGTTGCAGCAAAATAAATGGTAAGCTTGTTGGGATCTTCTTCTTTTTGGAAAGTTCATAAACTTGAGAAGATTAATTGCCATCAAGGAAAACTCCCCTAGTAAGTTTTAGGAGATGCAATTAATTACAAGTGTTTCAAAGATTTAAAGCCAGCTTGGGAAGTGCAGTTTGATAGATTGAGAGTGTTCAACTTGAATTCTGTGTAAGATTCCTGACGTCATTGTTTGGGGTGTTTTTATTTGTTTTGAGGGGTTTTTTGTTTATTTTGAAGTAAAGATTTACAGAATGTGAAAAATACTTTTTTTGAAAGGGCTTATGACAATATTGGCATTTCTTTGGCATCACCCATTTTTTGAACTGTTCTCTCAACTTTTATATAAGTCACTTTGTGGTGTCTCCAGTGTTAAGCAGACTTTTTACATTATTTTTTCTCAATGAGAGACTGAGATAGGTAATTTTGAATCGAGCATGTTGTAGTGGTTGGATTTAAACAAAAAGAGGATTGAAAGGATAAAATGTTATCAACAAACAGTTTTTTAAATGTACATGTTAAATAAATATAATTTTCAAGCAAAACCTTCATCTTCAAGCATTTTCAGAAGGAAATTATTTCACTTTAAAATAGCCATATGTGGAAATGTAGTAAAGGATTTTTACAAGTTCATAATAACCAGGAATGTGATGAGGAGTGGACTTAAGCCAAACCACAAATGAGTTCTCCATTCATTACTGCAGGGCAATGATACAGAGCTTTATCAACTTCACACTGTCTTATACTATATTTACAGTACACAGAATGTATGTTATGTACATTAGATATGATATATTCCTTCTGCTTATTTTTTTTTCTCCTCTGAAGTTTCCTGCCTTTATTGCTTCCAGTGTTTCAGTAGCTGTTTCCTATTGCTGTTAATACAAGTGTGGGTTACAGTTTTAAGCTGCAGTGTGAATCAGTCCTGATTTGTGTAATGGAGAAGAAACAGCTATATTTTAAATGTGTTCTCTCACATTGGACCTTATTGTCATGCTTTGAAAAAAATATACATCTGATAGAGTCTTTTGCATTAGACACCCACGGTCATTGTGAATATTCATGACCTCTATTTCCTCTTGATCCTTTTTCCAATATAAAAAGAGGACCAGCAATATGTCAGTTATTCGTCCATGGGTAGGTTTATCTAAGGCCTGTGTTCTAATCTTTTTAAACTAATAATTGGCCCAAACTGATTTTTCTTTTTTTGGCTTAAACATTTATTTGAGAACATGAATAAAATGTGAGAATATAAATAAGAATGCCAGTATTCAGATTTGATTCTTTCCTGTCTAGTATCTTCTGTTATGTCACTGAAATTAATGGTCATTCACTGACACTGTGTCTGTTTCTAATAATTCTATTTTAAAATTTCTATTTATTAAATAGAATTCTATTTAATTCTATTTAAATACAAGTTTAAATCTCCCAGTGTATTTACACTTCCAGAAGCTAAAATGTTGGTAGACAACCACTGCACAGAGTTAAAGTTACTCATGAATATGCTAATACTAATGAAACTGTTTGATACTTTTTTATTCATATGGAAAATTATGCATAAAGATTAACTTTGTCTTATATTTGCTGCTCTTGTGTTCATTGTATGAAATAAAGAAAAGTGGAAAGGTGAGGTGAAAAAAAGAGGAGGCATCTTTTCTTTGATCACAATAGAATAGGGGTAATGATCCTTTTTCTGATGCCTAAATTTTTGCTCTGGACAGAAAAAACACTCCATTAAATTTAAATCTAGGAAAACAATGAAATAATAATGAAAGCTACAAAATTGATATTATTTACAGAAAAGATGTTTGCTTATTTATATTCTAGGTTTTTCTTGCAATTTTGTCAAAACTAATACAATTTTATACAGCATTTCAAGCTTCACATGCCCAGGGCAACTGAGGAACCTCTTTATTTCTCTGGGTAAAATGTGTCTGTGTGCCTGTGTTGCCAACAGTCTGTACCTTTGTAGTTTCTGTCTGTGTGATGGTTACACCACTGCCATCAGGAGCTTTGGGCTTGGACTTCTCTCAGCTCATTATAATTAGTCCCTTGTGCAAGGCTTTTAAAATGAATTTGCTCCCATTTCCTTTTCAAACTTACACTCTTTCTATCAGTCCCATCCTGTGAATTTAAAAGGATGCTAAACCTTAAGAAATTAAAAGAATCATTTACTTCTATTCCTTTATTTCTTTTGTGTACCTCTCCTCCTAGAGACAAGATATTTACATGTTTGTTTTGATAGTTATCCTTAAAATAGAGGGGAATTCCCGTATTTAATGTGAGTTTAACAGACTTTTTTCTTGTAGTTTTCCTATTAGATGAGAATGTTCTTAATCTCAAAGTATAAAGGGTCTTCAGATACTTATGGACATTTTGTACCTGCACATCTTTTTTGAATTACTCCTTCATTTGGGTTTTTGAAAACAGATGCCTCTCTCCTTTCTAAGGAATGAATTGCAGGTTTTGTGACAGGTTTTGCTTTTTTCCTATCTTATCAATTTCGCTTTGAAATACGTAGGTTGGAACATCTTTGGAGTTTTTTAAGATTATCATTAAAAATAAAAAACCTAAATTCAAAAGGTTGTGAGAGTTTTATAATAATTTCTAAGGAGTTCTGTTTTGACCTTCAGAAACTCCAGTCACGTCTGAAAACCATGGCCAACAGATGACAAATAATTTTTAGCTGGAACACAGTGTGTTTGATTTTAAGCTCCGGCCTGGTGATTTGGCTTTTCTTTCAGCATTGCCAGTGCTCCAAATTTACCGTTTTATGTAATTCACTTCTGTGCAATGAACCATGTATGTTTAGGGTTTTTCCTCCTCTTCTTTTCCTCTTTTACTGAGGTGTCAAAAGGAAAGCATTTTCTATGTATTTATGCTGCATATTAATACAGCTAGGTTATTCCTTGGAATAGGAATAAAATGCAGCATTCCAAAGATGATAGAGAAACAATTGCTACAGATCATTACTTGATGATGTGATATATTAGTATAATGAATACTAATACATCTTCCTACTGAAGATTTTCTGAAAGCTAGTTATGAATCAAATCCTGCAGAACAGTGATGAAGCATAACAGTAAAATTCTTTGGATGTAGGTGGAATATTCTTGCAAGCAGAATCTCATCCTGACCCTGGGGAGGTGGGATGGGGAAGAGGTTTAAAATCATTAAAACTGATAAGACTGTAGAACAGCTACCAGGTGAATATATTTGGTAGTAAAATAATTGGGAAAGCCCATTTGGTGTTTACCTCCTCGAGTCCCTGCAGCGTCGCTGTTGTGACACCCGGCCAGAAGTGCCGGGATTCTGGGCACAGCTGGGGCACAGCAAGGGAAGGGGATTGGCCTTTAACCAGGGCAGACAGGAACATGGAAGGAGCAGCAATACCATTTGTGGTTTGTGTTGATAAGGAAGAAATGCAGTAACTATTCACAGCAGAACATGTATTTCCCCCTGCTTCACTGAAAATTGAAGAGGCATTTTGAAGCCCATGTACATGGGCTCTTCTGGGGAAGGATGAGGCAAAAAATGAGTGTTACCACCACTGAAATGCACATTTCTATAAAAAACCAGTTTATAATGATTGCTCTGAATGCACACTGTTCTGCAGAAGAGGCAGCGTC
Source organism: Dryoscopus gambensis (assembly GCA_013389985.1). Taxonomy (NCBI): domain Eukaryota; kingdom Metazoa; phylum Chordata; class Aves; order Passeriformes; family Malaconotidae; genus Dryoscopus; species Dryoscopus gambensis. Next base: position 33,405 of record WEIT01040045.1, read on the forward strand.
AATGAGTTTCAGGGTGCTGTGTCATTGCTTACAGAACTCTGCTGAAATAGCCGTGGTTCTCACACGGCCTCCCTGGTTCAAGGGTGGGCTGTGTACATTGTGAAAAGAATAATTACAGCAACCCAATTTCAGTGATTTCTTACTGGGGTGTTCAGTCTGTGAAACTGCAGATTAAGAAAAATTTATTTTTGTATTTTCTGAGAAGTCCTATATAGTGTTCATATGTCAAATATCCTTTTGAATGAAAATGCTTGTAAAATACACTTGTGGCATATGTTTTTAAAGTAGTTCAGCAGGAAGATTAATTTTTCTTTTCCAGCTGTACTAAAAAATACTTTATATCGTGGACTCTCCTTTAAAATATAAAACAGTGAATGAGAACTAATATTGCCATTTATGCAAGTCTTTCTCCACAGGGATGCTCTCAATATACATTGTGTATTATTTCTAGAGTGTTTTTTAGCATTGGCTAAATATAATGATTATTCTGCATCTGTATAATAGTTTTTACAAAGATACAACCTTTATCAATATATTATTCTTTAAAACACCAAAAGGTCAAAACATCTCTGAAGCACTGTACAGTGACACCCTGCATCAAGACAATGCAAGTCTCAAAATACTGAGATGCTAATTGTGCTCTCTGAATTGTCCCCTGAAGAATAATTTTACTTCATCTGTAAAATTAAGACTAAGAGTGTATATCATAGGAACCTCAGAGACTTCCCATTGATTTCAGTGCCCAGGGGAAAGTTAACAGACTTTGAAGAGATTTTAATTTAGGGAAGTGTTTGGGTGGTGACTGCAACTTCAGAGACAGAAGGCTTGATCCAGAGCTCTGTTGAATACAGTGGAGACCTTGAAATGAAATTCAGATCTGCGAATGTTCCTGTTGCCTAGAACTCCCAGGCTTGTAAAGTGCTACAGAAATTGCAGGCTGTTAAATGTCTACAATTTTTAAAATTTTATTTTTAAATATTGAAATGAGAACTTCCAAGTCATTCATAAAATGTAAATGTCCCATCTTCTTTGTGTTCTCACTGCTGTTATTAAGTATATACAAGATGTTCAGTACTGTAAAAATACATAAATCTACTTATGGAAATTCTGAACAGAAATGTTTGCCTTTAGGAACAGTTGCAATGAACACATGTGTATTTGCATTTTCATTTTTTTGCATATGTATGCCATCTGTTTCAATGCAAACTTTGTTTGTTTGTTTGTTTGCTCTGATCATAGGACTATACCTTGACAATGTACTTCCAGCAAGCGTGGAGGGATAAGAGGCTGTCCTATAATGTAATACCTCTAAACCTTACTCTGGACAATAGAGTAGCTGATCAGCTCTGGGTGCCCGATACTTATTTCCTGAATGACAAGAAGTCATTTGTTCATGGTGTCACTGTGAAGAACAGAATGATTCGTTTGCATCCAGATGGAACAGTCCTTTATGGACTCAGGTCAGTATGAACCATTTCTAACTCTTCTGTCTCTTAATTTAAAACCATGATTTAAAAGCTACAAATAGAAACCATTCCTTGCCTTTTTTTTTTAATGCTTTTTATTGCTGTATTCTGTATAACTGATGATATTCCAGAAAAAAAATTTAAGTATTCAAACGTTGGATAAAGATTTTTTTTTAATACAAATTTTGGAGATAAAGTGCCATTTTTAGTACAGTTCAGAGACTTGCATTAAGAACAGATAAGACTGTAAATATTAATTTAAATACTCATTCTGGATTAAAAACCTGGTTTAGAACTGCTTCTTAAAAGGAATTGAAATATGAAATACAAAATGAGGAAAAACCAGAAAATGTGTATGACAGCTGAATTGATAGTTTAACTGATATGTTTTAAAAATATTTTTGATTGAACATTAGATTGGTTTGTATGCTAGCCAGATGAATCAGCTTTCTGATTTTCACTAAGATGAGATATGATTTGAAATGCTTTTCAGCCTGTTGTTGGATATGACCCAATGTAGAGGGGTGACTGGAAAAATCAAGAAAAGGTCTTCATTCTTGAGAAGTTCTGAAAACTGGGGAAATTGTCTGTTTAGTGATGTTAACAGGATAAATAATTGCTGAGAAAGTGATTTTAAAATGTAGCTGCAAAAGGTGACTGGGTAGGTAACAAAATAGCAGGAAGGCATTGTCTGGGTTAACAATAGAAAATGCTGCAGAGCTGGGTCTTTTATTTACCAGTGTTTGCTATGTCCAATTATGTTTTCTGTGGGAGCAGTTCAGGCTCTGGCACTATGGCTGGGAGCAAGTCTGGAGTTTTTGTGATTGTTCAATGAAGCAACAGATACTTGGTTCCTTGAAACGCAGTTGTAGTTTAAAGTGAAATATAAACCACCTACACAACACACATTTATACTAATGGAGTGAGAGCGAGCATAACAATGGTTTTGGTGTAGCTTTCAATTTATGATTCTGAAATCATAAGCTTTATCATTTTCTTCTAGAATAAATTAGAAATAAATATCAGGTTTAATGTCTTAAATAATGCTAACTTTTTTTTGCTATTTGTGGCATTTTTTTATTCTGACTACTTAACAATCTCTAATAATTTCTATTTTTTAAGAGGCTGGTAAACAGTAAGTAGAGCTCACAAAAATTGTCCATAGAACAATCAAGTAAAATAAAGTTTTGTTTTCTGGGAGTTTCTTCTTGTTATTCATTTGTTTTTCAAAAACTTAAAACCTTTCATGAAATATACTTTGTTTAAGGTTTTGAGGGTTTTGTTTGTTTGGTTTTTTTTTGAAATGAACCGCTGCTTCATTGTTTTGGGTGAAACCTTTCCTCCTTTTCATTTGGCATAAATATCAAATCAGTTTTAATGTCCTTTATAAGATGCAATAAAGTGAAATGGTGTCTATTTTTTACTTAGAGCTGTTTAATGTAATTAGAGGAATCATTATTAATGCTTTGAGCCTTTATTTCCCAGAGTTATTTTCTTCAATACTTGCAATCACAATATGTTATCCAAAATTGTTTTAGAATAATTCTAAAATGGGATATTTTTCTATTGTAGGACTTGTGCACGACCCAGAGTTAAAGGCATTTAGGCAAATTTTTTTTCCTAGGTAAAAAGTTTCACTTTAGGAAATAATTTTCTAGTATTCTGGTATACCTAGCAATCTCACATTTGAGATTATCAATTCTTACATCTCTTCTAAGACTCTGCTTGGTGCATTTTAAGTGTTCTCTTTGCCCTGTGAACCGGCACAAGATGAACGGTGGATGTGAATTCTGCCGTTGTTCTGTTGCTGTGCTGGAATGAATTGTATCTGCGGGCAGGGGCAGGGTGATTGTCGCCCTGTACTGCCCCAGCCAGCACCAAGATTGGGGACTGCAATCGCCTTCACTGCCATGGTAACTGTGTACTTGGACAGCACAGGGGGGAAGGACACCTCTGGTTCTTGCGTGTTTTGTGATAGACTGTGGAACGTAACAGATACCTAATAGAGGACATGGCAAGAAAACCCCTTCTTATATGTCCTAATTCTTAATGAGCTATGGACACGTCTTGTGAAATGTAGAATCAATTCCTCCTCCTCAGACTCAGCTCAGTAGGTGTCAGAAAGGCTTTCTGGCTAAAACGTCTTTCAAACTCTGGGCTGGATGGGGAAGGGGCACTGGTGGTAACACAACAGGATTATGTGAGTGGCCATATTCTGCTTTTGCCTTCCCTGGACCAAGTAGCAATCAATGATCTCATTCTAATTTTAGTTTTATAGCTTTAAGTAGCTTTATCTATCAATTTCATCTAAATTCAACTCAGAGTTAATGTTATTTCAAGTGTCCATAGTAGTGATACATTTAATGCCTGTTTATCAGTAATTTCCACATATCTTAAAAATGCCTGCTTAGTTGTATTTCTCACATATCTAAATCCCCCTGTGCACTATTATTCTGAAAATTACTACTGTTCTTGCTGCATTAATTTACTTTAGTTTGTACTTTCAGTCACATATTCTTACTTTGGGATACATTTTTCTAAAGTGAGATTCCTTTAAGTGTCAGTCTGACTTTTTTTCACCTCCCCATACATCTATTTATAAACATTATCACATGCACACACATATAAATGTTGCTATGAATTTGGTTACATTTGCCTTGATTGCTGTAATCATATTCATTGAAGTGCAAGGGATCTTACCAGTATAAATGTAACCATCTCTTTCTTTTGTGTCCCTATAGTTGAATTTCTATTTCATGCAGCAAGCAGTGATCCCTTAACATTGTTCTTTTCATTTTTGTGAGCAGAATCCATACATGGTGTGCATGTCACATCTGATTAGATTTGACATTGGGAAGTTAAATTTCAGGAAGGACTAGGAGGCAGTTTTGTGAGCACCTGGATTATGCTGTCACTGAAAGAGGGGAGAGAGGGAAGGGGGGAAAAAAAAGAAAAATGGCTAATAATGAAAGGAGACATCTAAATGGTTGGGATGTTGTCCTCATAGCCTGCCTTCTTCACTGCTACAGGGCATTAGTTAAGGGCATAACTAAATTCTTGACCTTTTTTATACAGAGAACGTGACATGGTGGTTGCTTTTAAGTTAAGAAGGACTTTTATTTCTGGGAATAGCTGCCAGTTATTTATGTTTTGGGAAAATGTTTTAATATTTTTTCATATTCCATCTGGCAAGAAAATTAGTCATTGCTGCCAAGACCAGGACATTCAATAGATGATATACTTAAATCACCTAAATGGTAGAAAATTGTAAACATAAGTCTTAAATGAAGAGTCATTACAGGGAAAATTACTATGTTGGAAGTTAAGATGACTTGCAAGAGGATATTAGTGATTTGACAACATATTTAGAACAGTAAATTTAGACATTCAAATCTAGGGTAGCAGATAGTTTACCGTAGTTTGAGCAAAGCTTGAATAAGATATGCAGTAAGAACTGAGGAAAAGATAAGGCTTTACCTAAATTTCTCTGTGTTAAAATACCTGTTTTATAAAATTCACTTAGCAGAAATGGGTGCTACAGTAGATAAGATTTGTTATTTCTTAAATTTATTTTTATATATATAAATATATAAATAAAAAATTTCCCCTGACTTTTGACATCAAATCTGTTCTAAAATGAGGATGGAAAGTTCAGCTGCCTTCTGCTTTCTTCTGTGTAAGCCTGGGGAAGAATCATTTCTGTGATTTCTGTGGCCTCTGAAAGCACCAAGTTTTTTGAATTTTTTTCCAGGGATGGGAATGCAAGATTTGAGAATGGTGACAAGTAAAATCCTTCTATTTGCCAATTTTGAATTGCTGCTTTTTTGTGTAACTATGTTATGGTGTCTTTCTGGAACTCACCTCTTTGGGAGAGAGTCTTGGGATGCCATGTGTCAGAGTAAGGAGAAAATTAAGTTTAGAATACAAGGATCAAATATAGTTGAAGAAGTGGCTGAAGACCAAGACATTTTGTGTGGTTTTGCACCATTACCATGCTGTTTACCGAGATACTGACTCTTGCATACACTTCTCCCAACATTCCTCACAAGAGAGCTCTGTATCAGTGGGTAGAGAACTGCTAATTACATGCCCAAGAGCATTGTATACTTTTGTATCTCTTCAGTAGGAAGGTTTTGTGATTTTTGTAAATGAAGTTGGCGGGTGTTTTTTACAGAAAAACAGAATATATACAGAACTCCTGATAGGCACCATGTTCTGTGAGATGACAATGCCATCCTTTTAGCCAAAAGGGAAACAAAAGGAAGTAGAACAGAGGAGTTTTTTTTCAGAAATTAAAGACTTTTCCCATTTGAAAGCCTAACAGTTTTACTTGCCAAGATTCCTCTAATGCATTACCAACTATGAGTCTCCAACTCAGCCAGCAATAATTCCTATTTGACTGATGGAACACAGTAATCTCCCACAAATGAGAGAATTATGTGTATGATGGCCTTGCTTTGTTCTCTACTCAGTGCTACCAGCATTGAGTCACATGAACAGTCCTGGATGCCTGTATTTTCTGTTGTCTCAGCTGTGCCTTCTGCTGTCAGCTCACTCAGTTTCAGCTGCTTGGAGATTTTCACTTCTGCAAGTAAAATAGATTCTCCCACATTTTGCTTCGGTAAAACAGCATTGGGCATTTTTGTGGTATTATAAGACTTGTTCAGCAGTTTAACTCCTCATAGGCAGCTTATTGTCTATGAAATCCGATGGACAATTTTAAAAGCAAGTGCTTTGCAAATATATTTATTTCTCAGACTATATTCCTTGAGAGGTGAGTTGTTCACACCTGCTACCCTTCAATAAAGCATTTGATCTTTATTTTGCTACTTTTTTCTTTTTTCTGGGTTTTTTTCGTGGTGTTTTTTGTTTGTTTGGGGTTTTTTTGTTTGGTTTGGTTTGGGGGCTGGAGGCGGGGGGGTGTTTTTGTTTGGGTTTGGTTTTGATTTTTTGTTTTTCAGGGGTTTTTTCTGATAGGGCTTAATTTTAATTAAGTCCTAAACATAATTCAGAGGCAAAGCTCCATTTTTCAATCAATCATTTGTACTAGCTGGAACTCTGGAAGTGTTCAACGCCAGGTTGGATGGGGGCTTGAGCAACGTGGTGGGAGGCGTCTCTGCCCGTGGCAGGGGGTTTGGGACTGGATGGGCTTTAAGATCCATTCCAACCCCTTAAAATGTTGTGGTTCTGTGAATTAAAATTATATCTTTGGACTGTCTACAATATTTCAAATATCCTTGTTACTCCAAAATGTCTTCTGCAAGAAAGCAAGAGATCTGTCCTACCTTTTTGCTCCAAAATTATATTTCCAGAAGCTGGACAGAAGGTGTTTGAGGACTTTTTAATGCCCATTCATGGTAAGCAAAAAATTTTCTCAACATCTTTCTCACTTTGGGGATTTCAGAAGAGATAAAAAGAACCTGGATTTCTTTTCTGGGGAGGAGATATTATTTTGGATGCTGTTCTTGATCATGATACCTGTCAAGGGGGCAGATGTTTCTAGTTCCATGACATTCATGCCTCTCTTGGCTATGCAGCCCTTCATTCCAACTGGCGCCTTGTCTAGCCTCAGGGAAGAAGAGGAAATAAACATTATAATGAGGTACCCGCTAGCATGAAAAGCACCAATAGCATCTCAAAGTAGTTGCCATTTGTTAAAATAAATAAGTAAATATTACGCATATCTTTATTAGGATGTGTGAAGTGTCTGTAGCTTTCTGTTGCTCCAGTTAAAAATACAAGTTTTTTAATTTTGGTTATCACTTCTTGTGATATAACACTATATTTCTTTATATGACAGTAGGGCAAATATAAGCATTGCAAAGAGGAAGTAAAAAGTAATTTTTGTAAGACTTGTTTGAACATGAGAATATCAGTCTGGGAAGAAGCGTTTCCACTGTGTTAAGTGGGTAATTTTTTTGTGCTGGTGCTCACACCTATAGATGCAATTAATGACTTTTCCTTTGCCAACACTTTCCAAAGCTAATTCACGGTCTGACATGCAGCTGTTTACTCTTGCACAAGAAATGAGGTGAATTTGGTTTCTGTGACCAGATTTTCAAGGCTGTTAGTATACACAGACGTGTAAGAACCCTTAAATCTTGTACGCAGGTGGTCAAAGCAAGAACTTTCTGAAAACTTGCAGAAATAAATGCAAACATAGTAAAACATCATTTCAAATTGAAGTCATGTAGCTGTTGTGAAGACTTGAAAAAAACTGAATACTGTACAGTTATGTAGAATTTCAAATACAAAGAATTTCTGCATTAATAAGGAAGCATTACCACCCCAATCTCCTTATGTGGAAGTCCTGGGGCAGGGCAAGTCTGATCACAGCTCTTTTCTTGCACAGTCAGTATAGATCCAGCATAAGGAAAGGAACTTGAATCCCAGTGTGTTGCTTAAGTGAATTAATTGTTGTTTTAAATAAACAAGGAATCAGCTCTGGCCCAAGGTGTGGGCCAGATGCTGTTTTCCTTTTTCATGCAAATAGTTCTTTTGTAGGTTCCAAAGAATAAAGTAGAGAAATACAACTACTCTTATTTCTAATAACACTGTTTCTATGAACTGGAGATTTGGACATGAAACAAATCATCCAGCTTCTCTGCTCAGTTATTCCACTTGGTAAATTGGAAAGCTAAAACCTACCTTCTCACAGGGGTCTTGTAAAGATTATTAATTCGTTTGTAGAGTGCTTTGATCCCATAAAAGACTACATAAGTGCCCAGCATTATTATGAAGAATTATAAAATGCCAGCCCTCATGTGCACCTTGGGATGGCCGGGTTATAGATAAAAATCTGGTCCATTTTCTCAGAATCACATTGTTCTACTTTTCCTACGTAGCAGCCCATTCACAAAATGAGCCAGTTTTAGGAAAGATGCAATTTCTGGAAAAAAAAAAAGGAGATCATTGATTCTCATAAATATCTCTCTTCAATTAAGGACTCATAGACTAAATATGCATTTTTCTGTAGGATTTGGAATGGCATCTTTACAGCATTCGTCCTCAGCGGGGGGGAGGGTAGTTGTGTTTTAAATATCTCCCCTATCTGAAAGAAAACAAAGATAACTTTCTATTTCAGTCCCTTTATTAGATTTTAAGTATGGGATAAGTATTCGGAAGGGTCTTTTGCTTTTCTTTTTTTATTAAGTTGCTGTTAAGTCATTAGTATGTGAATAATTAATTCAATTAAACTTAATAAGAAAAAAAAAGCTTTAAGTCACAAGAATCCTTTCTATTAAAAGCCCTATTATCCAAAATTATTACATTGCAATGAAGTTAAAAAAATTCTGAGTTCTACTGTCTAACAGACAGGTTGTGGCATTTAGTCTGTGTTAGTAAGAAAAACTCCATCAGCTGCAGAACCATGAAATAGTTTAAGTTCCTCCAAGGGTATTGCATATTCCAAAAACAAGTAGAGGTCATCAAACATTTAATCTTAAATTAAAATTTAATAATTTATATAATTTAGAATTACAGCAATCTATCATTTCTCTTCCTCAATGTCTTTGATCATATCATTTGAGCAGGCAGCTGAGTGATCCTGAAAAGGGAGATTTTCCCATTGGAAGGACATACATAAAATCTGAGAATGCTCTGATCAAGACTCAGCTAATGGGAAAGAGGCTAAATGTGTGTATACTAACACATGAGTAAATATATGCTATCTATTTGATAAATAAGAACAGTATATTTGTATATGTATAAATTCCACTTGCACATATTGGGGGTTTTTTTACTAAAATTGGTAAAATCTGAGATGGGTCTCAGAAGTAGGAGCAGGGTTGGGGGCCTTGCATGTGTAAGAAAAATAAAAGTTAGGACACTGTCTGTAGAACTAATAGTACCTCTTGTGGGTCATGCATGATCACTTTCTAGTTGTTCTTGTGATTGTAAAGATGAATCTTTTCTTTTACACTTTTAATGTAAGACATTGTAGAATACTATTTATTGAATGGAAGAATATGGTTTTTTCCCTACCAAGTGTTTTATCTGAAGGTGAAAGTACTTGGATTTAGTTTTTATTCTAGTTAAATATCTAGTTTGGGTGATTTTTTTCCCCCAAAAAACCCATTTCCTTTATGTTTTAATGCATTTTCTAGGAAGATAATTGCTGATTTGTTCACCCACTGTTTTATCCTACTTTGTTATTGAACTTTACAGAATGGTAAAATGGTTTCTGAGAAATAAGAATTGCCTGAACTCCTCAAGTGCAAGGGGTTTGTTGGGGTTTTTTCCCTTGCATTTCCTGAGTCTATTTCTTTATTTCTCTGAAAATTGAAATTTCTTGTGGTCTTCAATGTGCAAAGTAACTGAAGAGAGCTTTTCTTGGAACAGTACTCAGTCCTGCTTAGAAGGAGAGAAACTGGGATAAGTTATAAGAAATTCTGGGGGTTTGTGCTTCCAGGTAGGTTCTCCAGACTCAGGATGTGTGTAAGCCTCTGCAGAAGAGCACCTTAAAGCTATGCCTGTCACTGATTTTTAGACTATAATGCAGATATTTCTACTTGCTGTTCAGTGACTAGATTTTTTTTCTCCTCTAAATCACTGTGTAAGATCATAAATTTTTTTTCTGCTGCTTTTTTTCCTTTCTGAATAGTCATTCCTAGAACATTTGCTGCTTCTGCTAGTCTAGAACCATCTGAGAAGAGAGAGAATAGAAAATGTTTGGAAAACCCTTTTTTAAAATTTACATCAGTGTGCCATCTGTACGAGCAGATGGCAAGAATGTCTCAGGGCCAGGAGAAGACTGTGAGATCAAATCACAAGGAAAGAACTACATGAGGCATGTTCCTTGTGTCAGAACAAAAAGGACCTCAGCAATCACTTCACTGACGTAACCCGGAGACTGTTCCCTCAGAAATTGCTGTTTCAGTAGCATAAGGTGTTTCAAGGTGGTGTAATCAATACAGTAAGGATCCCCAGCACTTGTGTTCTGTGGACATGATCTTTTCTGGCAGTTGTTCAGGAACAAGCAAATCTTCAGGACCCTAAATTATTCTCATGTATGTGTAAGTCCACATTCAGCATTTCGCAGGGAGGGTTTGCCAGAGTGCCTTATCCTGCTTGGTTTCTGAATTAAGAAGTCATTGCTTTCTCCATCTTCATGTGGTACAGTGTGGCATTTTTGAGAACACTTTCTAAAAAAAACCTGCAGTAATTGCAGAATATCGAATATGCGTTACATCCTTCAACAGCTTACCATGTCTTTTTTATGGTGGCTGCTGCTGACACATCTGCCCATCTTTGAAATCCCTCCAGGGATGGTGACTCCGCCTCTTTAGGGCAACTTGTTACAATGCTTAACAGCCCTTAAAGTGAACAATTTTTCCTAATATGCAGTCTACACCTCTCCTAGTTCAACCTGAGGCTGTTTACTCTTGTCCTTTGCTTGTTACGTGGTAGAAGAGAATGATCCTCCCCTGGCTACAGCCTCCTGCCAGGGAGTTGTAGAGAGCGAGGTGGTCTCCGTGGAGACTCTTCTTCTCCAGGCTGAGCCCCACCCCAGGTCCCTCAGCTGCTGCACATAAGACACAGGCTCCAAACCCTGTCCCAGCTCCATTGCCCTTCTCTGGACTTGCTCCAATACCTCAATGTCTTCCTTGCAGGGAGGGGCCCTGAACTGAGCCCTGCAGATGTGCCAGTCATGCCAATGTCTTTCCACAATGGCAACTATATAATAGTTTTCCTGCTGCACAATGGCCCCCTGCTCCTCCTGTGTGTTGCCGAAAAAAAATACTTACAGCTTCTGCATATGTTTTCATTTACTGACAGAGATCTGTCTCAGGACTACTTTTTAAAACTCTGACATTTAAAAATACCTGCTCCAAAAATTTATCTTGAAAAGTGAAAGGTATATGAAAACATATGACTTTTCAATGTGGAAAAAATGTCCTTTTCCCAAAGCCCTTTCCAGTGTTGTAAAGCCACTGGCAATTATAAAGCTAACATTTGTTTCCACTTAGAAAATGTAGTGATAGACCTTAACAATCCCTGCAAGACTAAGATATCTTTACTGTAGAAAGTGTTGCATGCCAGCTTTTTCCTATTTAAAGTGGTAATGGAAAATTTATTTAGTATATCTTGAAAAATGTTATGGTTCATTCTCTCCAGTGTCAGAATGGAGAAAAACGAGGGATATGTAACTGTTGGGGAAACATTTTGAGATCTCAGTTTGATTTGCATTAATGGAAACTGGAACAGTAGGGTTCGGTCCAAGTGGCCCAGCATTGGCTGGCAAATGGTCCAACCATTTGGCTGGCTTCTCTCTAAGGGACCATAACTTTTCTAACCTACTTCAGTGTGTTGTTTCTGTCAATGCAGAACCTATCCCCTTTTGGAGATACTGGGTAAGCATCAGGAATGTTGGAGCTAGAAGGAGGAAGTTCTTTCTCACAGTATTGACATCCACAGATTCTGTCCTCTCTTTGTGTCCTTTGCTACTCTGACTTTCTTTGTTGTGCAAGTTTTTACAGCAGTGGTTATTGGTAGAAATACTAGCACAAAATCAGCTATCAGCAATAGATCTTTGTGTAGTTTTGGGGTTTTTTAACTTAATAACAAGATGTGTACTTTAGAATAATAGTCTTGTACCTTAACAAGATAATATGGCTGATACTACATAAGAGGAAACTCAACAGAATTTGGAATGCTTCTGCGGATGTGGGAAGCCAAGAAAACATTAATTTACTGTAATCATAAAGCTTGTTACAATTGACCTGATAGATATTTTACCAAAATATTACAAATTTCAGGCAATGAAAAGTACTTGGAAAGAACTTAGAAATCCCTTGAACTCGGATGACTACAGGACATTTGTTTGTGGTCAGCTGAGGAGGTAAATTATTGTTAGACTTTGCTGATAAGCTCTATCCTTTCAGGGAGATATCATCACCTGTGTTTTCATCTTATCATTTACTCTCTGGAAGATGGCTCATGTCTTCTCCATTTGGTTCTCTCTGTAAAAAGCAGAGGTGACCATCAGTGCACAAGATGGAAAACAAGACAAAGGCAAGGAGGCAAATACTGAATATTCCTTCTCTCCTTCTATTTTTCATTACACACAGCAGGGGCTTATTCCATAGTTCCATCCCAGGGTATATCTTATTCTTGGCAAACAACTGAGAGTAAAGCACTGTGCATCTTTAAACACCAGTCTGTGGGCTGCTTCTACAAGAGGGTCTCCAAAGCACATAACAGTTGGAATGTACAAATATTACATTATGGTTATCCTGAAATGCCTTTGAATATTGTTTCTCAGCATTAGTGTTGCTGGAGAAACAGCACGTATGACAGAGAGGAGATGACTTTTGTTGCTGTTGGACTTTTAAAAAGGTGGTAGAGTAGCCATAAGAAAGATATGCCATTAGTCATTTTCATGTAACTTTGCTATGCCTTCCAGAAATACATTCAAGAGCTGCAATATTTATATGAAAAAGGATTTTCTAAGGACACTGCTGTGTGTTAAAGAAACATCCACCCCTTCTCCCAACCAAAGAGAGTAGTTTATTTATTTTTGAAGAAAGAGATACTGAAGATATACTCCAAGATTATTACTTCTTCATAGCCTTCTGTCTTCATCTTCTAATGCAAAGTGCTTTTATGTTATAGAGAAGTTGCAGTATAATTTCAAGTAAATTATTTGCACATTATTAAAACTGAAGGATATGGAGAAAATGTTGAATGCTAATGTTCAGGAAGGTGTTCTTATTTTGCGGTTATATATGTCTGTAATAATACAAATACTAAATACTTAGCCTGGCTTTGAAGGGTCCTGGAGTAATTTCCAGATTCATATACTGCGGTATTCAGAATTATGATGTCTTTTAAAAATTTATTTAGCTTAAAAAACAAACAAACAAACAAAAAACCACCTGGAAAATATGAGGAGGCAAGTTACAATTCTAGAAGAAATGAAAATCTGATTGTTTGAGACTATAAAGATCTTTGTAGACAAGGATTAGGAGGAAACCTTTTCCCTGCACAGGTGGTTCTGTAGGTTACCACTGATGCTGCAGGTGGGGTCCCACTCATGTAAATCAACAGCAGCTGCATTTTGCCATTTAAGTCAGGCCTCCAGTCATTGCTTCTCTTCTACTCCTTTGATTTAACTGGACAGACCCAAAGCTTATATAATGGCACTCTTTCTTTTCTCATAATTGAACACTTAACACTAGTTCCAAAACTATCTAGAAAAGGTTATGTGTAGGGATATCCCAGAATCTGCTACTGGGATGTTATGGTAAGTGTTTTGGTGGTTTCTTTAGTGTTGTTTATTTGCACTTTTTGGGGTTTTTTTCTGTGTTAATATTTTGTTTCCATGAGAACTGAAGGTTTTTTTCATGTATTGAAGGCGGTAGACTCCCATTCCAGCTCTCTTACCTGGTCACATCTTCTCTGCTTCACCTAATTTAATTTTCTTTAGGGTTCATCTTTCCATTTTATTTCAATATGGCTTTAATTTAGTACAATCTATAGCTATGATTTATAGGATAGCTAAGAAAATTGGCTGTGTCCTGGTTTTAGAAATAGGGTAAGACTGAACAAAGGCACTGAAATTGTTAGCAGTGGGAACACTACCCCACAGAACTGAAGACAAGTAAAAGAGCATGAGAGTAGTTATTGTTTAATGTCAAGAATGAAAGTAAATATTAAATGTTACCTGCTATTCATTATAGGTATTACAGAACCTCATTAGTAATTTGTTCAGAGGAAGGTATGGATATTACATCAATATAAAGCAGTTAGAAAATACATGACTAATGGATGCAATGCTCAAACTCCAGATAGGCGAAGTAATTATTACTTACCCATATGAAAGAAAAAAAAAAACATTGGTAAAGTAGGGTTTTTTTCACTTGGATAACTTTTTTATGAAGTTGCATTTGTTGGTGCAATATGTAGCAAAAACAGGTTTTAGTTTTGCTTAGTAAAGTATTGGCTTGGTAGATTGTGTTATGTTAGATGAGTGATGGCCAAGCTGATAAACCTGGAGAGACTGCTCAGCTGAATATCACTACTAGAATCCCAAATTTCCCACTCCCGCTAAATAGGGTGGGAATGTGGCAAATTTAATATTGTGCCCATGCCACAACCCCTAACCTGTTTCTAGAAATAAAGTATCCTTATACTTTGAAAGTTCTAAAATTCTATTTTGGTTGAGAGAAAGGAGCAGGATATCAGGATTCATTTTGCTCATTAGTTTTGACAGGGATGAGCAAGTGAAAAGTTTTATTCCTTGCAGTTATTTGTTGTTCAGCACTTCTTACTAGCTGTAGTGGGTTTATTTGCATTTTTTAACTTCCGCGAGATAAGAATTAGGAGGAATGCAAAGCAGGCTCCAAACTTTAAAAAATATAAAGAAGTTTATTAACAGAATTAGAAGAAAAAAAGGAGAAATAAGGGTCGGAATAAACCTTCAGAGCATTCTCCTACCCCCATCCTCCTCCCTCCTCCCATTACAGCATAAAGACACAAATTTGGGATTATTTCAGTCAGTTTACCACCTCTATATTAGTCTTTCATCAGTTCACTTAGGGAGAGGAGTCTCTTTTGCCCATGCTATG
The DNA here is from genome assembly GCA_013389985.1 of Dryoscopus gambensis. Lineage (NCBI taxonomy): Eukaryota > Metazoa > Chordata > Aves > Passeriformes > Malaconotidae > Dryoscopus > Dryoscopus gambensis. The sequence goes on from WEIT01040045.1 coordinate 48,439, forward strand.
GGGCTTCTCCACAAGAAAGAGTCTTCTCATGGCTTCAGTGTCACAGCACAACAGCCGCCCAGGGTGGTTTTCTGCTGGCCTGTGCGAGTCCCTTCCCTCGACCTACAGCTTTCCCCACAGCTGTTTTCAAGGGTTCAATCTTAGCTAATGGGGTACTATTTTAAGGATGAGCTGTTCAAGAGCAAAGGTTCTCTTCATCTATCTCTGGGATCATCTTCATCTCTAGGAAGAGAGGTCTTCTTCCCTGGGAGCAAGGGGTCTTCACTTCATCACTATCTCTCTCTCTGTTCAGGCTTCTCATTGGATCACAGCTACTTCA
>WEIT01040046.1:9551-53235 GCA_013389985.1 Dryoscopus gambensis
GGTACCGCAGGTGGTCACTGCCGCGGCGTTTACTCACGGGCTGCCATTTTCTTGTTCTGTCTGTAGCTAGTGTCAATAAAAATAAGCTGTTGATGAAAGACAGGCTTGGTCTCTCTCTAATCTTTGCCATCAGTTTTCCAACTCAGCCCCGCTTCTGGTCTTCTGAGAGATCCTTTTTTAAATTATCCTAGGGAAGATTTCTTGTCATGGGGTCTCAAAAGCAGAAACAGTCCTGCTCGCTGAAAGGAGGACGATGTTAAAGCTACCGAGGCTATCTGAAGCAATCCCATTTACCATTAATTCATCGTTTAAACAGAATGTCTTTGTTCTACGTAGTCACTGCTGTTTTCATACGCAATTATTTACCACTACAATTTTCTTTTTTACGATAAATTAATCCTAATTCTTATACAGAATATTTCTGTGACTTAGCTAAGGTTTAAGATGCGATTTATACAGCTGTTTCATGAAGCTCACAGGGCAGCTGAGGTAAGAACTGTGCTGTACTCCAGCGAAGTACTGTGAAATATGTGGTTAAAAAATATTACTGTGTAATCTTCCTGGGTTGTTTTTTCCCCTTTTTCTAAGAATTTGAATTGTTTGGTGCAGACAGATAACTGACTCGAAGTTGTGTCTTTCATTCAGCAGAGACTTGCTGTATGTTGTCGATAGATTGTATGGTATCTGTGGGGAGGAAAGGAACATTGCTCAGTGAACCAAATTCCTGTCCAGCTTACAAATGTCAGGTTATAATAAAGACTGCCCTTTCACCGCCTGGCTATTTTTAGTAATTAGATCATGATTACAAAACAGAAATATTTTGATAATTGATCAAGTTACATAAAACCACTAATCCTTTAACATAATGTTCTTGAATTGTCTAAACATAGCACAAGGCCATATCAGAAGACAAAGACACACTAGCGTATGTTGTGACCTTCAGTATTTCTTTGATTTTAATGTTCTATTTTCTCTTCTTTGGAGCACAGTTTTTCTGAAAAAAACACATGACCATTAATAAACAGGTTTCTCAAAGTTTCTTTGAAGCTGTATTCACAAATACACTATATTTTACTCCTTTGCTACAAGTTTGCTATGTCCCAGCATAAAACTTAGTCTTGAAAATTATCACTGGCCTTAAAAACATGGATGGTAGGAGGTATTTGGCCTTCTGCAGGTTTATCTGGTTGAGAATGGTGTTAGCTGAAGTAGCGGAGGAACAATTTGCCTTGATAGGGGAAAAAACATTGCTATTTTTTAACTGCATTAAAGACAGTAAAGTCTTTCTCAGGGTTTGGGAGAGGTCTGGATAAGCCATATGTAAGCTGATAGTGATATTAGGATATTCATAAATAGTTAGTATGACATAGTCTTACTGGTATTTTATCAAAAATTTTCAAATTGTTGTGAACTTGTGGTGCTAGAATTATACAAGTAGTATGCATATAAGGTGATATTTGATCAGCTGAAATCAGCATATTTCCCCAAACTTACTGTAAACTCTGTGTAATATCTGCATTTGATTGTTCGGGCTCTATAAGAAATAAGACTTCTGAGATTTTTTGGAAGTTATTCCCTTGATGTTCCGTCAGGCCAAACAGATTATAAGGAATTCTTGACAAATTGGTACAAAGGTTTTGCTTTGTAAGAAAATTATTTTGATTTTAATAATAAAGAACATGAACTCCATATATTGCTGAGGGATTTTTAAAATTTATTTTACCATGCCTGTTGCTTTCTGTAACAATTTGAATCTGACTGATGAGAGCTGAACCTTGCAAAAATAAGAGCTGTAGCCATATGGGTGGGTTGCCCTGGTGCATTTTTAGCCTCTGTTTCTGCCTGGCATACTTTCTTTATGAATTGCTAGCACACAGCATTTCTTTCATGCCCATCTGACTAAAGCACAACTTCCAGCTACAACTTTGAACATATTCTCTGTAATCCCCTGCCCAGCTCTCTTCACATCTTCCTTGCCTGATTACCTGTGGACCTTCTCGAAACATTAAATCTTTTTGCTGCCAGGGTACCTGAATCAGCTGCTTATCTTCCCTCTCCCTAGCTTCAAATTGATCCTCGCTTCCTCAAAGCTCTGGTCCTTTTCTACCCTGTTTTCTGTTGCAGGCCACTTACCCTGTGAGATGTAGCAGAGACCCTGAAGTGCCGTCTGGCTCAGGGTTCACAGACACCTACTCCCTTGACTCTGCTGCCAGGAACTCAGGGTAATGGTCACAAACTACCTGGTGAGAAAGGTCAGGAAGCATGAGCAAACCAATTGTTGTTGAAATGTGCTCCACATAGGTGGTCAGCAAGGGAAAGATTGCTTCCTTCCTTCTTCTGACGAAAAGGAACTGCCTCAATAATAGCTTTTGAAAGCAACAGGCATCTCCTTCTCCAGCTTTGCTGCTGGCATTTTCTGTGCTTGGCTGGGTTTCCATCATACCCAGCTGCTCCTTCCTGGTGGTGACAATACTTTCCTTCCATGTTACCAGAGGAGATCAGCAAAGTGAAGTAGGATGAATTTTTTCCACTTTCTTCCATCTGGTGTAATTGAATACTTGAGAGAAAGCAGAGCTTATATATTCTTGATCCTGAGGAAGATACATAAATCTGTCTACCAGTTCCCAACTTAACTAGCATGCAGTGTTCTGGCTGTGGTACTGCTACATTGGTTATATCATTAGGGTCCATGACAAAATCCAATTATTCTTCTCACTTATGTGTGACTTTTGTGTGATGCTTCCTGTATTTGTACAGATTGTGGATCTTACAGGATAGACACAATTAAAACTGAACAGCTGATAGTCAGCCAGCCATCATTCTGGCATGCTTTAAGGTAGTTAACATGTAAATGTTGGTAGAATTCACAGAATCTCAGAATAGTCTGAGTTGGAAGGGACCCAGAAGGATCATCAAGTCCAACTTTTAAGTGGATGGCCCATATGGGGATTGAAGGTTGTGGAGGACTGAACCCGCAGCCTTGGCATTATTAGCGCCGTGCTCCCACCAACTGATAGATCCAGAAGGCTTTGTAATAAAGTTCATTTGGGACTGAAAATGAAGAATCTCCAAAATGTCACTAGCTGTTTATATTGCCAAGAGCTCAGGGTCATCTGACTCCTGTCTGCTCTGTTCTCACCGTCTCCTGCAATCAGGGATCTTGTGGGTGACAGCAGGAGAGGGGCTGTGTGAGGATGCTGTAGTGGTGCACAGCCAGACACCATGCATGTCACAAATATTGGTAACTTCAGCTCTATCAGTTATTTCTCCATGCAGACAGATCTTTCGGAAGCTTCTGCATCTTTCATGATTTATTCATTTCAGTCTAAATGTGCTTTTTCTGACTTCTAGTGATTTGTGCTACTTTTATTTTTCCAATTATATGAGAAAGAAACCATTTCTTCCAGTCAATGAAGTAAGGAGAAAGAAAAGTGATTTCAGTCCATCTCACTTTTACTAACCAAAATGAACATAAATGAACCAAAATTATTTTAATCTGTGTCAATCTAAAATATAATATTTAAATTTGAAGTCCTTGTAAAAAAATAAGCAGAAACTATGAGGGCAGATTTCTTTCATTTCAGAGACCAGTAGTTCAGGTGCTTCCTAGGAAGGTGGAAAAGCTGATTTCACTTTGTGCTTCTGACTGGAGGACCAGAGCCAGTGGCTCCCATGGTAACTCTAACCGCTGAGCTCTGGTAGCTCTGCAGTGGATGCTCTTGCTGCTGCTGTCACTGCTGTTGTCCTCCAGTGGACACGATCTCTCCGCTGTTTGCACTTCTCAAACTGAAGCTGCCATCCTTCTGTCTGTCAGGTTCTCTACCTGATGATCTCAGTTTCCTAGGGTTTTTTGGGGAAGCTTGTAGAATTGACTGTTTTCCCTTAGTTTCATTTTTAAACTGTGGTCTCTTGGCTTCTGGTTTTTGTTTATTCATCCCCCACCCCAGTAAAACCCCCCAAACATATATCTGAATTCCGAAACAGACCGTACTATGAAAGGTTTCTGCACTGGTAAGAAAATGTTTCTAAGACAGTGGGCCAGAGGTTCCTCAGGGGCCAGAGAGATTTTCTGAGCTCAGGATAATTTCTAAACAACATCAATTTAATCTTTGCAGAAGAATTTACTTTATCCCAGAGAAAAATACTTAGGATAATTTAGGCTGACATGTATAGAAAATCTAATAATAGGGACATAAAACAGGACATGGCCACAAATTTGGACAAATAAAAATAGGACAATCTTTTCTTAGCGTTTTCAGCAGTACAGAGACCATTAGCAGAATAAGAGCACTGTTATGCCCTATTAACAGATACTGTGGTGCAAAAAGCTTTCCGGTGAGAAGCTTCATATTTTATGTTGGAATGGCATATTCCTTTTCTTTTTTCTTCTAGTCCTCTCTGCTATGCTTTCATGTGCAATAATCCATTTTTTTCTCTTAAATTTAGGAAGAGTAACTATTTCTGGTTAATAGGCCAGTAAGCAATGAAAAAATAAAAATTTCAAGCCCTTGTTTATTGGTGTGAGAGGGTTCCTAGAAACAGCCTTGTCCAGTTGTACTGCAGGAACTTGCTGAGTAAACTTGACATGAGACTGCAACAAGGTATGTGACAGGTTTCTCATCCTCCCAGTCCTACTGCCGGCAAGGAAATGTCAGGACCTTAGGAAATAACATGAAACATTGTATCTTGAATATATATTTTGACTAACACTTTTAAAATCACACTGGTCTTTTAAAATAAATTCACCATCTTTTTCTTTGCTGTGCTTCAGGAATGCTATCCTCTAGTTTAGTATTCCTGCTAAAACCACGCTGCTGCTTCCCCTTCCCCACCCCTCCAATTGGAGGTACAAAAGGCAAGGCTCAGAGGTTAAGTTAAAAACAATTTACTGGAAACAGCAATGAGATAAGAAAACAAACAGTAACAGCAACAATATTAATAACAGAGTGTACCAAAGAGGGAGAGATTACCGTGCAAAAATGCTCACCATGGACCCCTTGACAAATAAACAGTACTGGATGGCTTCCCCCTGCCACATTCACTCTACTGAAAAGAAAGAGGGTCCCCACTTCCTGTGCCTGGCAATGACCTGAGTTGTTATCAAATAATATCAGGGTCCTGGCCACGTTCCTTCCCAGCTATGCAAAAAATTAACCTGTCCTGGCTGAAACCAGGACAGTCTTTAGTGTTGATTAATACTATCAGCAGCGCTGTGCCTTCCAGGGAGATAATATTTGAGTTGAAGCTGCATTTCTTTTTTGTGGTGGAAAAATCAAAGACTTCAAACTTGCACACAAAAGGTGAAGGGCACTGTGGAGTGCTGTGACTGCAAGAAAATGAAGAAACTTCTCATAAATTATAAATAGACTTGACATCCTTTTGAGTTGTGGAAAAGCTCTTTAAATATAATTATTAAATATAAGTTTAAAAGTAGCTGTTTCCTCCAGGATGTACAATATGGAGGAGCAGCCAGCCAGTGGGATGTGGAGACAAGGAGCCTGAGGGGTAGGGTAGTCTTCCTCTACCATCACACCTGAGCTCTGTAGCATATCCCTCTGCTGTCCTTAGCTCTCTCCTGATCAGATTTATATAAAAAAATACGTCTCTTATCTGATGTAAACTTAAAATTCATTTTGGTTTTATTATTCAGTGCTACATTCTCCCTATAAGAAAACACAAAAAATGCAGCCTTTGCCTTTGAGAAATTGCACTTTAAGCATAAGATATGCTTGGAGAAATGAGAGCAGAAATACAAGAGGGGAGAGAGAAATGTAGCATGATCATTTTGATTTCTAGACCATTGGATTTTGTTTAAGATTTTGGCCATGGAAGGATTCATCTCAGTACATTGTAGTTGCTTAAAATACAGGCATCTGTCCTAAACTAAGGACCCGGGCCACCCATAACCAAAGGAAAGCAGCAGATACCTCCAAAGGGGATTTATCCCTTTAAGGTAAGTATCTAAAGAAGGTGGTGGGATGGACTCTGTAGGGGTCCCTGTCTTTCTCCACTGAGACAAAGGAAGCCCAAGTGATCTGTTTGAATTAAATACTTACTTTTCACATGGCAAGAATAATCCTAGGCTCAAATGATTTTATTTCTTATTGAAAATTTAAAGTAGTGGCTCTGCCCCTTCCCTCACTGCTGGTTGGTGTCTGTAAAGGGAATTTATGCTGCAGTGCTAGCAATTCCCATCTTTTGTGTGTATTGAGGATGTGTCTTGGGCCTAAGAAATGACAACCCCCAGACCTGTGATGACTTGAAAAATCACACGCCAGTGCTATCTACCCTCCAGCCAGCATGGGACGAGTGATGCATTATAAATCCAGATCCTTTACCAGTGCAGAGATTAAAGAAGCAAGAAAGATGTTTGTTAATCCCTGCCTCAAGCAATTTGAAACCTCCTTCTTGCTTGGGGTCCTACATAAATCAGAACACAGGACTGGCTATATTCTGCAAATAAATCTTCCTCGATATTTACTTCTCACATAGCTTCTCTGTAACAAATTCTGAATTCCCCATGAAATATGTTAATAAAATGTCAACCATTTTATAATTTAGTAGCATCATAATAATAATACTTTCTTCAGTTATATATCTGCTGCCTCTCAGGCAACATCTGACATACTGCTTGCACATAAAAAGTAAAATTAATATCTTAATATATCATTTAGTCTTTTTCCTAATACCAAAACCCACTAAGTATAAACTGTCTGTACAATAATTAATCATGCATGAGTGCAAACCAAATGCAGATTAAATCAGTCTGAAAAAAATCTCTAACAAGTAATTTCCACATGCATTTGAGGACAATAATTTCAAAAAACCTAAGGATAAGAATTATTTCTGCTAAAGTTAACAATCATAATAAGGGCAGAGGACACTTAGTACTGAACATTGCAATAGGATTAAAGAACACGCACCTTTCCTTTTTTTTTTTCCCACAAGGTAAGGAACTACCAAAAGAAAAGGCAGTGATTAATTTATAAAATATATTTTGCTCATATGGAAAAGCTTCTCTTTAAGGATATGTGATGATACTTGACAGTGATGATACTTGACAGACTATCATGAATTAAGCCTTACAAACAGTCGGAGGAGAACTGATAACAAATACATCACCTCTAAAATCGTATATCAAGAAAACCTGACATTCTGAAAACTGGAGTCACAGTGACACAGGTTTCAACAAAGACACCAGAAAACAGTGGCCAGTTCTGCACATGAGCTGGTGAACACCATTTCAGAGCTGCTCCATCACCGTGTTGCCTGTGACGGTACTGTACCCCCCACATCAATCCCTGCGCCGTGCTTGCTGACGGGGACAGTCACAGGCAAAACTTGTGCTGAAATGCAGAACTCTGACTCAAGTTGCCATGTTGTCTTCAGCTTTAAATTGAGAAAAACCTAGTGCTCACAATCATGATCCAGGGTTTGAACTATTTCAAAGTTGGCTCAATATGTCCACACAAGTGCAATCACCGCTGTCTGGCAGGCATGTTTACAGTCACTTCAGAACCCCAAATCAGCCCTCCCAGACCATTAACACTCTTGCTGTGAGGAGTCATCCTTTTTAACCCACTCTCAGATAATCCAGAGCCACTAGACTTCTGATGTTAAGTAGCTATAAAGACTTTGATATTTGGTTTCAAACCAGACCAACTGAACAGATGTTTAATTAAACAACAGACAGGGTGTTGTTTGCTAGCACTTTAAGAATCTCAGCCTTCTGTTTTCAGTTCCATGAACTTTTTCTGCCATGAACTTAACCTGTCACAAGTGTCTTTCAATGAATATATTTGCTGATGCCAGAAGCAGAAAGAGTTCACAAATCAAGCTTTTGACAGGTTGCAGGCTGGGTCTCATTCTCACCTACACCTTGGTGCCTCGGGGGACATGCTGTCTTCTCCAGCTGAAATGCACAGGTATGCCTTTGCTTGCTTGCCTCACTCAGCTCTGTTCATTCCCATCTGCAGCACTTGGCTGCCTGGAACCCAGGTAAGACCTCTTCAGTATTTAATTTTCCTGTTAAACATGGAACTAAAGTATGTTGGGGTTTTACTGGTCCTTGTTTCTCTGTTAAAGGGAGTCAGGTTTGGAGAGTATCACTGGTATTGGATGTCAGTGTTAGGGTAGGAATTGCGATGTGTACCTGCCAAGATTGCTCACCGTGGATACCTGTATTTCACTACAGTGCTGTCACAGTGGTTGCAGCTTAAATCATCTCTGAGTCTGTCCATTATTCTGACAGAGTATAAAATTTAAAGTCCAACACAGGAGGAAAATATTTGCTCAATTTTGCCTCAGACAATGGATCTGTGGCCAGGTCTCTCTGTAGCTGGGGAGCCAGGCACAGCTGCATGGATTCTCATCAGCATAATCTCCTTGTCACATGCCAGGCTCTCTTTGGTTATGAGAGGTGAGAGTAGCTGCAGCAGCATGAAATCCTGGTGACCCTTGCTAGCTTTCCCTGCCTGTAGTTGCTAAAGTACTCATCTAGGTACAGCTGTTGTGTCATGTTCTGTATGGAGCTGTGTGCACCAAGCCCACATGGAGCCTGTAGCATCTGAAGTGCTTTTGTTTATGTTCCCACTACTCTGGGGGCATACTTCATTTTAGCTCACTCAGTACAGTGATGGCTGTATGAAGGTGAGAAGCAATAACAGAGCTGGGAAGCGGTACTTGGGGCATGCTCATACAGGGATGCCCCAGCAGCTGGAACTGCTTCAGGGCACACCAGCCTCACTGGTTCCTACGGGTGGAGAAAGAGGTGGAAGATGAAAAGATGGGGGTGAGTTTGGTTTGGAAGTTCTACTTGGTGGCGGGATGCTGGGTTATCTTTTATACCCATGGCTGCCTTTTGTTTTTCCATTAGAAGTTTTGTGTTGGCAAGTCTCACTTTCCTCCAGGTAAGTAGGAAGAAGAAGGATGCCACAAAGCCACAATGAACCTCTCTTAGACTCATGCTGAGGCTACCCTGTATGAGTCTTTTGCATTGATACTGACATTATCTGGTTTTCTTCACTGCACTTTAAGATGCACTTTATCTTGTCTCCGACAAAATTCATAGCACCTGACATCAAGCATTTCTCAGTGGCGTCTTTATTAGGACTTCTGGCTATGTTTTAAGTTGTGTTTTAAGAAACAAGAACCCCCAAAGAAAGAGCTAGATCTCTGCAAACAGCCCTGCTGAATCCACTTAGAATTAAGTTGCTTGTATTTATACTACAATATTTTAGCTGATAGCATTCTGGTTATATTTTACACTAAGCGTGAATATGTTTTCACAGTCTTCTCTGAAAGCCTTTGTGAAGTGTTCCTCTGCTTTCATCCCAGTTTCAGTGTTGAAATTTCCATAGTGAGAGGTTTTTTTTCTAGAACTAAATCAAAGACAGGGTTTCCTTTTAGTCTTTATATTTTTATTACATCTTTGTCACTTTACTGAAGGCTGGCTCTGGGTACACCTGTGTGCAGGGGATGCTCTGATGAGAGAGAGCACCAAGTGACGGAGCAATTCTTCTCTTGCAGCAGTATCAGAATTTGATGGGGAGGCATGAGGCTGGGGCTGGCCATCCTGTTACACCTCAGTAAGTACAGATGCTACAGTTACTCCGGCCAATTTTGAAATATTATCATGTGATTTACATCTCTCTCCAAGATTTTTTTAAAGCACTTCTTTTAAGTAAATGCTATTGAGAAACACGTGACAGTAAATCCTTATTCCTGCTCTCCTGCCAGGGACCCACAAGTGATATGAAACCTTTAAGTACGAAGAAAACATACATGTTGTAATTGAGTCTGATTCAGTTCCTGAACGGGGCAATCAACATCTGCTAATGAAAAATGAGCATGGATTTGTATAACTAAAAAGAGCAGGCTAACTAAACACAGGCATTGCTTTACATCTAAAGAGTCAAGTGTCACTCATCATCTGAGCTATAGCCTGAGCCATAGACTGACATCTGGCTATAAAATGCTGTATTTTTACTGTTGTAGTTGCATTTCTAGTGTTCTGTGGGATCTTTGTGTATCAGTTGTTGGGGTTTTTAACTGCACCTTTTCTAACAAGTTGAGCCAAGTAAAGCTGAACAGATAAAGCCTCCAAGGTACCCATTCCTTTTCAGAGTTTCAGGACAGAACTTGTTTAAAAGGACAAGCCCTGTAAGGGAGGTCTTAATATAATGGGGAAGCTACTGAAAGTTGTTTCAGGCAAAACAAACAAAAAGTCCTGCAATTATTTAGAGAATTCAGAATTATTCTGTTTATTTATTAATGAACATTCCATGGGGTCTGAGAGGGTTCTGACAGTGAACCAGGGATTCATTGCAAATTAACAGAAAATCTGAGGGACCCCTAATGTCAATCCTGGTCTCATTTCCACTGTTATAACTTGGAAATCAACAGAAATAAACATAGTTAATTCAAATCTGGCTCTGCTCACAGAGTCAATTGAAATGCTCACGGTTCTTTTGTAGGAATGCTGGCAGTGGATATGTCAGGGTGGGAAGCATAGTAAATTATTTTTCACGGCAGATTGGCATTTTTACTGAAAAATAATATGCTGAAAATTTAAGTTTTAGCAGGGATTTGCAATATGCTAGCTATATTTTTATTATTGTTTTGCAGCAGGTGTGTTCATTACTGAAGTTCTTCAAAAAATTTATAACTAAGAACAAAAGGACCACAGGCAAAGGATAATTGAGTCTTCTGCTTGTGTTGGGATTGAACCGATTTCGTCTGGAGAATACTGCTGGCTGTACAAAACAATTTAATCTTTCTTTGATCTTCTTTCATGCTCAGTGCTGATAAGACCCCAGCATGCGCAGCATGACTGTGATGCTGGGTCCTGCAACCCAGCCCTTGGGGACCTTCTCCGGGGTCGCAGCAAGCAACTGACAGCCTCATCAACCTGTGGGATGAATAGCCCTCAGAAGTACTGCATTATAGGCTACCTAGAGGTTGGTTTGCTCTTTCTTTTTAAATAAACTGAATCTCCTTACCAACCGTATTCTCATCTGTACAGGGAGTTTGCTCAGACTAGGAAGTTCCTGTGGGAGTTGTCTGAATAATCATCAGACAGTGTGACATTAAGTCTGGTGGGAGGCTGTGCCTCACTGCAGCACATATGGAGGGTTTGGCAGCAAACAGCCTCCACGGTGATGTATATCTTATCAAGGGGGAGAAACATCCCTGGGATGCACAAGGATGTAGCACAGGGATTTCTGAAGCAGCTTCGTTCTGCAAGTCCTCCTCCCACTCATGCCCCAGAGCTGAAGCCCATGGTCTGTGTGTGTGAGTGCAGGGGGAGTGGGGTCCCACAGGCTGCAAGACCTTCTCCGGAGGATGTCCATATGGTGTTGAGACCTGACGCAGCCTGTTAAGAGATTCACACCGCACTCTCTCCTCTCTTTTGATCTGAAATAAGGCCAGTGTTGCTGAAAGCAGAAAGCTGCCTCTGAAAAGGGAAGACCTAAAGCTGTGGTCCAGTCTTTGGCCATGTGGGTGGGTCAGCAAATCCCCAGTGTGGCTGACCAGAGGGATGCCTCTCACTCCCTGGCTGCAATGATGACAGGGAACCACTGGATATATGGAAGGTGTGCAGAAATAAGGATTCCCCTGTTGCACATCCTGGAGGACTTGGCCCCACTGAGCTAATGAATTGTCACAAATAGAAATATTTTCACTAAATAACAGCTTAGGCTGAAGAGGAAGTTAAAATACAGCTTAATGTATAAGCAATTGAAAATAATTACAGTTTATGACCTTCTAGCTTAATGTTGTGACACATTTGCAGAGTAAAGTATGGACATGGAACCAAGCACTGCTCCAAGTTGCACATTGTATCCACAGTTTTCTGCAAAATGTAAATATCTCTTTCCTTTGCTGAAATAGCCTGCATCGTCTTTCTGGCCCTAAAGCTGGATGATTGCCTTTTATTCTTGCTTTTTAGGAGGAGATCAAAGAGCACTAAAAAAATTAATATTTTCACTTGCCTGTACTTATCTTTTGAATTATATAAATGAAGGCTCATGAAAAGGAGCAGCTGTTCCACAATAAACCCTGTGATTTAATGCTGCTTCAACATATCTTGACCCGTGGTGGCTGTCTCCTGAAGAAGGTGAAAACTACAAACTCTGCTGCTTTGCAGAGCTTGAGACAGCGACACACTCTGGCAATGTGTTCTGTTCCTTCAGCTTGCCTTAAATGTGTTGTCACCTACAGTGCATCAGAGTCCCACTTCACTTTCAGTTCACTTTCTCACCAGCACATTTTGAATTCTTTGCTGGAGGCAGGCCAGGAAGCTTTGCATCTTGCATGTTGTAAAGCAAAGTTCTTCCTCCCCCAGTTCCCCTCCTGACGACCTGTGTCAGGTTTCATGATAAGAGCAAACCTTACTCATGAAAGTGGGTATTAGTCGACGTGGCAAGCTACCAAGAGCCAGGATTTAGCTGGAATTCAGATGGGAAAAAAATAGAATTCAACTGCTTTGTGTTTGGAAAGAAGCACTGCAAATCATTTTCAGTCTTTGTCTTATTGTTAAAATGTAGGTTAAGTGGGTTTTAGCTCAATGATTGGATTTAATACTTACACATGTTTTGAAAGGAAAAGCCAGGGCACTCAGTGTTGAGGGGAGTATAGAGCCGCACAGTTCAGAGACAAATGGGATCTGCCAGACATGGACAGGCACATGCTTGTCCTTTGGAGCAGATTTTTATGGAGCAACCTTAAACATAAGTTGCCCCAGCGTCATATTGTATGTCTATACAAATCAGAGTGAGTGTGGGCAGTCCTGCCAACTGTTTCAACAATCTGAGCTCTCATTACCAGAGCTTTTTGAAATTAGATGACAGAGTACTTTTTGTATCTCTCTCTCATCTTCTAAAATGTGCATTCATACACTTGTCAAGTGTAGTATAGAATGACTGAATATAATACATAATTATCATGTTTAGATTACATTAATTATACCATACCTGTAAATCTCTGTCTCTTCATTTATTTAAATGTTAATCATTCCCAGGTGATTTCATAGTGCAAAGATGTTAAAACCATTCCTAATTCTTCTCTTTGGATCCTGAGTGGGCCAAGTGGGGTGCCTCTCCACCCATCTCCTTCCGGGTCATTTCCAGCCTCCCAGCCATGGGTACTGAACCCATGCCTCCTCCTTCAGCTCCCTCTGGGGTGCTGTGTCGTCCCCTCTTCTTCCTGCCACTGTCCCTGTCAGCCAGGCACACTGCTGGGGCATCACCGTCTGCTGTGGCTTATTCCTGCATCCTCACACTCAGGCCCTGCCCAAATCTCCTGGAGTCAGTCTGTGCAGTGCATCAACCTCTGCCCACCCTGCTGAACACTTCCCTGGGACTCTGCTGGCTGTGATGGCTGCTTGGGCTGCTTGGGCTCAGCACGGGTCATCTCCCAGCCCAGCATGTTAACCTTGTCACCGCTTCTTGGTCTCCCACTCAATCCCCATCTTGTCACCTTAAATGGGAGCTCCTCGCCCTCACTATCAAAGCCTCTCGTTCAGAACTGAGATATTGGTTAATCATTACTACCTTCATCTTCTGCTTGTAACACTTTCAAACTAGACCCTTTTTTTCCTATTGATATCCTAATTTTCCTCCTTTGCAATGGTTTTAAACTTTTCCAGTTTCCCTATGTTTCAAAAGACACTGACAGTGGTCAGGGTAGTGGTGTCAGCCCAAACCAACTACTTACCTTGTACCTGGTCTTACTGAGGTCCCTTCTCCACAACTGAAAAAGTGTAATTTTTATAAAGTACCTGTGGCAGACCATGGCCAACACTTACTACATGCATGCTTTGTGCATATTATGATTTTCTTGGGCTTGTATATGAAAAGCCTGAGTGATTAAAAGCAGAGGCACCCAAAGCAACAAGACAGGTTCAAGTCTTGCAATGGCATAAATATATGTACATCCACCTGATTTTTAGTGAAGAAACCAAATTAAAATTTTATTCTGCTCATTTTGTTTTCTAGGCTGAGGAGAAGTGCTTTCTCTGTGATTCCAGATACCCATATAATCCCTATACCCAGCATAACAGTCACATGATTGAAAATGTTATCACAACGTTTGAGTCCGAAAGGAAAAAGAAGTGGTGGCAGTCAGAAAATGGTAAGTTTCTTAGAGAAAATATTACTGCAAAATGTTGCTGTGAGATTTCTTTATGTAATTGGCTTTCACGAAGTTGCCTTCATTAAGAGATGAAACAAAACCACATCTGTTTCTTTGATTTGGTAATACTGAGTGATTTAAACCCATTTGTGTGGAGCAATATCAGATTTCAGAAATTCTATTTTTCTATGGACAAGTTTTAAGCTCAGCATCTCCAAGAGCTGGCCAGAGGACCTGTGGCAATGCTGGGTTATACACGGAGGCCATGTATTTTCTGCAGGGTGTCTGCCTGTCAGGGAATCGCCATTTGGGGCAAAAGATACATTTGCCTACAGATGTAATGTAAAGACAGTATGTAAAACACAAATACCCATTTTAAAAGATTATTTTAAAGCACTAATAGTTTAGGAAAAAAGTAAATGAAGCTTGGCTATCGGCTCCTTTATTTTGATACTCTGAAGTTCCTTTTCTGCAGGGCTGTTCTTGCTCTGCTCATTCCCCAGCTTATGTTGATACTGGGGGTTGTCCTAACCCAGGTGCAGCACCTTGCACTTGGCCTTGACAAATCTCATCAGACTCCCATGGGCCCACATCTCGAGCTTTTCCAGGTCCCTCTGGATGGTCACTGATCCTTCACATGTGTCAGCTGCACCACTAAGCTTGTCCTCTGCAACTTGCTGAGAATGTGTATGATCCCAGCCTTGATGAAGATAGTATCCTTACAGCTTCTCTGGGAAGACACGCTAGGAGAAATAACATTTACTCTGTTTTATCTGACATACAATGATTATGTAAGAAACATTTGACTGGCTAGAAATTAAGGTATAGAAAAATAAGATAATATGTTAACCCTATTTTGAGTATCCAACTGAAAATCCATAAGCCTTGTTTTTCATGGAGTCTAGCAAGGATCTGTCACCAGCTTTGGACACCACTGCCAATAAAGATGTGGGCCAGCTGTGAGAGGAGCTTTCCTTATGCTCCCTATCTTTCTTCTGGGATGAGGTCTTATGCATAGCCTAGTCAGCAGGAATCCTGGCATGGTGCATGCAGATGTGAAAAATGGGTATATTGGCTGAGCTCCTGAAACTCTCTACAGAGAATGTGTGACTTGTGGAGTTTTCTTCCACATTTGTTGCAGTTTTGGAAGATGTCTGGTGCAGTAGCTCTGCTCATGACAAATTTCACATCCAGGAGTATAGAAGGGTTTAACAGTTCTGTTTAGCATGAAGAAAACACCTCATTTTAATTAGTTCTCTTTTTCTTTCTTAGACATAAGTAAATTATTTGAATGGATTAAAAAAATTAAACCTAACTGGATATAGAAACACACAAACCCAGAACCCCACCACAACCATCATTTACAGTCAGAATTATGTGAGCGGGACCTTCAGCCACCTCCTGCAGTCTCAGTGACATGCACCATTGCTGGTGACAGTGCCAGGAAGGCAGCACATCGTATTGCCCCGGAGAGAGCGATCCAGCTGCACGGGTTTGTGCACAGGGGATGCCCTAGAGGGTCTAGCTGCTCTGCTGGAAAAGGCATCTTTAAATCCCCCATGGGAAAACTGTCCCAGCAACCCCTTCAATGTATGCATTGTGCACTTCATTTTCATTCTCTTTTCAGGCATTGACCACGTCAGCATTAGATTGGACCTTGAAACTTTATTCCAGTTCAGCCATCTTATCCTGACCTTTAAGGTACATCTTTTACCAGAGCTTTTATGTAATGTTATACACTAATTACTTAACCACAGGAATAAATTGCTTGGAGAGGCAATGAAAGCTCCATCTTTAGAGGTTTGTAAGAACAGGTTAGATAAACACCTGTCAAGTATGGTTAAATTATAGTTGATTCTGCCTTAGGGGAGGAGGATAGACTGAATAGTTTCCTATTCATGTGCCTTCTGGTCCTATTTTCTATAAATCCAAGAATTAAAGCTGAAAAAATACGTAGCAAGACTAAACCCTAAAAATTAAGACATATCTGCAGTTGCTCTTTCAATTTAGTTCAGCTCATGCATATCTATTATCATCCAGATGATTACAATTTTTTTTGTACCAAATTTCTATATTGTTATAAGTAAACTTGTAAATTGTTAACAGTAAACTTCCTTACTTAGAAAGTAATCTTGTATGTATATGAATTGTTACCCTTCCCTTTTGCTAGAGAGAGGTTCTAATGAGCATTTTCAGAGAACCATGTAACTATCACAGTACCTGTAACGAGCCTATAAGCTCTCAAACACAAAATTTTAGCATCCTCCGAAGAGGAATATCAATATAGCAAGCCCTGAGGTGTCTTATTAATGCCTTCTTAGGGAATTCTTGAAATGTTTCTTGCAGACATTTCGGCCTGCAGCAATGCTGGTTGAGCGCTCTACCGACTTTGGTCAGACCTGGAAAGTGTTTAGATATTTTGCACATGATTGTGCAGCTTCTTTTCCCAACATCTCTTCTGGTCCAGGAAAAACTGTTGGAGATGTTTTTTGTGATTCAAGATATTCAGACATCGAGCCCTCCACTGAAGGCGAGGTACTGTCAAGTGTCTGTTTATATGAGTTCAGATCATATGAGGAGCTGAAGATGGTCTCTTGTATGTGTCTCCTAAAGGCAGAGGCCTGTCCTTTGATCCCTTTGGTGGCTGCTCATCCCATCTCCAGAGCTTTATTGATTTGTTTTGCAGGTTGTTTTAAAAGCTTTGGATCCCAGCTTTGAAATAGAAAATCCCTATATGCCATATATCCAAGGTATGGACACTACAGGTTTTCTCCAGAGATACTTTGTGGGTATTGTTTGTTTTGTACACTGAAAAGGTCAACAGCTCAGCTGGTGTAAGTTAATGATGTTGAAAATTAGGTACCTAAAGATCTTAGGGAGACATTGTACTAATAAATGAAATGGGCCAGTCTTGTTCTCTAGCCCTGGGGGCAAATGGCAAAGCTCTGCAGAGCCTCATCCATGTAGCTAAACTGTCTTTCCTTCTGGCCCAATCCACACTGCCTTTTGAGAGCAGTCCCAGAGGTACACATGAACTCATGAAGGCAGTGGCTGGGAAAATGCAGAGCCATACCAAGCAGGATGCTAACACTTATGCAGCAGTGTGCCAGGAGTGGGTCCTTGCCTTGGCACTGTAGGCATTACTGATCTTGGCCAATATTGAATAATTTTCATTATTTCTTTGCTATGGGAAAATTCTTGGATGACTGATTCAAGCTGAAAATTTCATACTGTTCATTTTAGACTGAACTCAGGCTCTTGATTTCTCTTCTTTCCTTCCAGAGCTCATTACACTGACAAACCTAAGGATCAATTTTACTAAACTTCACACCCTTGGTGATGCTCTGCTTGGGAGGAGGCACAGTGATCTCCTTGAGAAGTACTACTATGCTATCTATGAGATGGTTGTGCGGGGCAGCTGCTTTTGCAATGGCCATGCCAGCCAGTGTGATTCTGTGCAGAACCTGCGGGGAGATGTTTTCCATCACTCTGGGATGGTGCGTTGTTAATGCTGTCTCCAAAAAGGGCAGTCCCTACTGGTGTTTTGTGAGAAGGAAGAGATGGAGGGAGGGAGCGGAAGGAAGATCACTGATAATCTTTGGATTGACCATTTGCAACTGCTAGTTGTTAAATGTTTCAATGCAGACTCTTCTTTTAAACCCTGGGTTGGAATGCACAGAAGCTGTCTTTGTTGGCATTACTGTGGTGTTTCAAAAGCAACTGGGGCAAGACATGTTGATAATAGCAGCAAAATACCAGAGCTGTAATGGTGCAAATGTAATGCAGGAAGCAGCCTATGGCATGTGCAGACTTGAATGGCCACTTGTTGGGTGCACTCCACACTCCAGCGGGGCCTGGGGGCTCTACAGCAGGAGAGGAGGCACTGGCACAAAGAATAGTTGATAATGCAAAGCTAACCCATGAAAACTGGAATATTAAAAATTCCAGGAATATGATTGCAAATTCTTTCCCTATGGGAACAAGAGTTTTTTCTCCTGGAAAATGTGTATCTCAATATGAAGACATGTATGGAGAGAGAGAGACTCTAAAATGTTGAAGTCTCCTTTGATTCTCTATAAGTATTTTTTTCTAAATGTTGTTCAGTGGCTTTAAAACTATTTGCTTAAAGTTTGCAGGTATTCTCCAGATCTTTTACTCAAATAATTGAAAATTATGTCAGCTGAGGGAGCCAAAGAGCTTCAAATTTTCCTGATCTTGCTGACATACCTTGAGTAGATCTCTCCTCTCCTCTCCTCTCTTCTTCCTCTCCTCTTGCTCTCCTCTCCTCCTCTCCTCTCCTCTCTTCTTCCTCTCCTCTTGCTCTCCTCTTGCTCTCCTCTCCTCCTCTCTCCCTCTCCCTCTCCCTCTCCCTCTGCCCTGCCCTCCCCTTTTGTCACCTTATCTCACCGCGTTACAGGTCCATGGGAGATGTATCTGCCACCATAACACAGAAGGTTTGTCTTGTGAAAGATGTAAAGATTTCTACAATGATGCTCCCTGGAGGCCAGCTGAAGGGACACAAGATAATGCTTGCAAACGTAACTCAAAAATGCTATTTTCTTTTTTAATAGTGGGGGGTGGGTGCAGCACAATCCTAGTCCAATTCATAATGGGATGGCCAGGTTTCTGAGAGGGAGACTTTTTCATGCCTCATCCAGAAAAACAGATTCCTGCATCCACACATACTGTGTTATCCCACAAGAGGAAGAGCTGTTTCATGTTCTTATTCTTCACACAGAGAAAAAAAACAATAAGGAGAGGAAAAAGCAGCTAATGCAAAAAAGATCATTCATTGGTTTGCACAGTGTTTTTCATCTGAGTGAAAGAATTTAGACAAGGCTAAGTTATTTATTTCCACAATAATGAGTAATGTAGTATACACAGGAATAATGTATTAGGGTCTGTAACAAATATTCAGCTAGAGCTTTCTTCAGCAGAGCAGTGTTCCCCACAGCCTATCAGGCACACTCACCTGCATTTCCAAGTTTAGGACACAGTTCTGTCCTAAGACTCCAGTTTTTCCCCAGTTATAACACACAAGGCCTGGGAATAATCTTGCTGGGCACTGAAATCCTACAAGTAACCAGTAACTCTGTGTTAAGTGTGGACAGCAGTGGTAGCCAGACCACAATATTCACATGGTGTTTGTTTTGGTTTCAGGTTGTAACTGCAACAGCCACTCCAGCAGATGCCACTTTGACATGGCCGTGTACCAGGCCAGTGGCGGGGTCAGTGGTGGCGTTTGTGAGGACTGTCAGGACAACACCACTGGGCAACACTGTGACAAGTGCAAACGTTTCTTTTACCAGGATCCACTCAAAGTCATCTCAGATCCTCAGGCATGCCTCCGTAAGCTTCTCTTTTTAACTTCTGTAAGAGTGACTCAAAACAGGGTTGTTCCGGTTCTTTTTGCTCTGAGTCCTACGGCCATCCCTATCCTTAAATGTCCACATGGTTGTAAAAATGTTACCAAACATTTAACATCCAAACTGCCTTACAAAGTAGCTGCATGACAGTATCCTCCAACCAGCATTGTAAAAAGAGCTGTATATTCCCACTCCTTGCTAAACTGAGCTTAGAAATCCAGCAGAGCTATCATCTTTCTTGAACAATGTCAATAGAAATATGAATATCAGTAGTGATGTTGCTTCTGTGACCTTCAGGGATTACAGAAGAGGGAGGAAAATGATGGGAGGAGTAAATAACTTTTGCTACATACCTGCTATATGCAAAAAAAAATAGTCTTTCAGACATGAAAGCTCTTCTGAAAAATGACCTAAATTCATTATTAATATAGGATGGAGAAAATGCTCTGAGTGTAATTTAATTGTGCAATTGATTGACATGAAAAGTCCTTAAGGAGCCAAGGGCAGATTACCAGCAGCTCTGTAATTGCATTTTCATGCTTACATCTACATGTGCTTTTTTAATGTGTTTCCTTGACCCTGTCTGTAGCATGCAACTGTGCCCCCGAGGGTACCTTGCACGACGGTGTGTGCGAGAGCCACACGGATCCCGCGCTGGGCACAGTGGCGGGCCGGTGCCCCTGCAAGGAGAATGTGGAGGGCGCTCGCTGCGACAAGTGCAGGGCAAACTACTACGGACTGAGCGGCAGCGACCCCCTGGGCTGCCAGCGTACGTAAACCACCTCTTCTAGTCTTTCCAAAGCATTTTTAAGGCATGGAGGTAGTTAAATGCACAGATCTACGCACTATTGTGTGCTCTATTGAACCACAAGATACCCAGTTGCCTACTGTAATTTAATGTCAGTGTAATTCAAGGTTTCTGGCACAGCATCCAAGACTGAAACAATGCAAAATCACTTTCAGAATGCATAGTATAATATAACAGATCAGGCTGCTGTTAATAGAAGGGTTATTAAATATGCAATTTAATTGAAAAGGGAGATTGAGATGACAGGAGCTGCTGCCTTGCCAAGAGAACTTCCAGCCAACCATTCCTCTGAGAGAGGCTTGCTGAAAAACACATCCTACCCCTGCCCAGGTGCACTGCGGGTTTGTGAGCACGTTATGCCCACACCAGGTGCTCAGCCACACATAAGGATGCAGTGCAGATTAGCACACAGCACATGGCAAACCACTGCCGACGACTTCTGCCAGTGCCTCTGCTCTCCCCAGAGAGGGAGCCGCTGAGGAAACTGTCCATTTTCCAAGGGCAGTCTGAGGGCTGGAGGGTGCCAGGGCAGGTTCATCTGCCACATCTAACATAAATGCCAGTCCTGCTGCTGTCACTGGGGCCTGCAGAGATAACTGCACTTTTCTGTCCCTGCAGCCTGCAACTGTGATCCCTTGGGCAGTTTGCCCTTCTCCATCTGTGATCCTGCCACAGGAGAGTGCCTCTGCCAGAGGTTCACCACAGGGCAACGCTGTGAAAAATGCCTTGTACGTACTCAGTTTTTAGTTTTACTTCTGCATATGGTTTTGGAAGTCTCCTCACCCATCTCACACCTTTTCATTGCCAGAAAATTGAACGATTAGTCAAAATTCAAAATAATTTTACAGCCGTATGCTCCCATTTTCCATTAACACATCTGCTTCTCTTTCACTGCTCCCAAACATTTATGCAAGCCAATTGCAGTGGGAGGAGCACTCCCAGGAAGGAAAGGAAATGCAAAATTATATCCCTGGTCCATCTTTGCTGTTTACAGAGCAATTTGCTTGCACAAGTGGGTAAATATCTGGCTCTTGCAGTGGCTGAGCACCCCTGCCACCTGGTAAGAGAAGCAATCTCCCATGGCCAAGCACAGCAGTGCTCCAAAGCATTGTTCATCTAGCAGAACGAGTTTTGTTTTGCTTTGCATACCTAAATATTTGCCATAAAATAATCTTTCTATTTATACCAGGTAGGATACTGGGGTCTTGGCAACAGCTTGTATGGCTGTTCTCCATGCAACTGTGATATTGGTGGATCCCAGAATAACTTGTAAGTTAAAGTTCTTCAAGTTCTTTCTTGGTTTTAATTTTTATAAACTCTTAGCTAGATTTTCTGTTTAGGTTAATACAGTCACAGTACAGACAGGAAAATAGAATGTAGATGGAATTTCATCATATACAAACAGTGTAAAGTCAGGTGGAGATCTTGGAAATTTATTTCTGATAAGGGGATTTAACTATTTCCTTTGAAGCCCACTTTGAATCAGGTTGAGCCAAGATGTGTTTAATATAAAATACAAAATATATGCCTCGAGAGAACCAGAGGCCCTAGTATTATTAGAAATTAGAAGTAAGTTAGAGGTGTCATTTTTAACTTAACTTCCTACATCTACCTTAAATGCTAGAATTTTTTTTTCTGGCTCCCATTTAAAATGTATAATTTTAGAAGCAACATTGGTTTCAGTTGGGCTCCTTCAGAAATCTGTTGGGCAGGGGTCTTCCCTACTGCTGTTAGACTTCAGATATAGGAGCACACAGTCCCATGCTGTAGAGCAGCTCCTTGTGAGCAGGTAAATCACCTGGTGTGTTAAATATGAGTGTAAGTATATGAAAACATTCCATATCACATCAAAAGTCCTTCTGATCTCATGTCCTGCCTCCATAATTGTGGGTGACAGATTATTAAGAATTTTGATACAGTGATTCTTATAGAGAAGGATAAATTACACGGGAATAGACAGTAACAGATGCTCAGGAAACAAAAGGATCAGTACTTCAGATCTGACAGACAAAGACAAAGCAGGTCATGAACTCTAAAGTCATGGAAAAGTAGCACTGAATAAAGCCAGCATCAGAAACAGAGAAGGTGGATGATAAGAAGTTTAGTAATGGAGGCAATCCCACGATGGGAGAAACAAAGCAAAGGTGGAACAAGGGTGTGTCTGAGCTGTCTTCGTGCTGTGACGATCCAACTGTGCCACACTGATGTCCTCCCTTACCAACACCTCCCGTAGGTGCTCACCAAATGATGGTCAATGCGAGTGTCTGCCCAACATTGTGAGCCGCCAGTGCAACGAGCCAGCTCCAGGATACTTCTTTTTACCCCTGGATTATTATATTTATGAAGCTGAGCTTGCAAAGCCCCTTTCTGGCTCTGCACCCTTGGTAGGTATTTGGCTTTTTAGGTGTTGTACTGAGGGGGGATCATTGTGGTGGTGACACAGTTGTTGAGGCTGAGAAGAGGAGCCCTTGCTTGGGGATTAGATGGAGCAGCTCTTTAGCAGGAAAATGCAAAGTCTTTGACCATCCTCAGTTTGTCTTCTTTTTTCATGGACATGATTATCCCATAACTGTGTCTGTTAAAAAGGGACAGTCAGTCTAGCATGGTATGACCCGCAAAGCTGCCCTTGCTGCTTCTTAAGTGCAGGCTGGTCTAGCATGAATTAAAGAAATTAATTTAATTATTTAAATTAGAGGAAAGTGAGTTGCCAATAGCTCTCATGAAATGTTTTATTTCTGGGAATCTCCAACAAGGGAAGAATCAAATTACTCTCTGCTCCACTGGACTAATTCCTGCTGCCTTATATAAAGGAGTTGATTGTAGCCCAATTTCCTCAAGAATTTGGCATCCATCTGTAATGTTTTTAGAAAAATTAATTACTTTTTTTCCCCTCTTCAACATGGGGGTAGTTGTTCCCCATGCTGAGTGAAAACATGGAATGCATCCCTTCCTCTGTCTATACTGTTATTAATATTTTTTCTCTGGCATATTATAGAGAAACTATAGATAAGAAATAATAAAAAAATGTTTATTTGCAGATCATATCCACAAATATTTAGCTATAATCACAACCAGTAATCATCCTACAGTCCAATAATTAAATGGAAAACAGATGTCTGGGACATAGCTTATGAAGGAAAAGTGCAAGTTCATTTTAAGGGAGTGAGGGAGAAAGGTGTCCAGCAGCTGCTGGGCCATAGTTTAGAGTTTCGCCCAGCAGAGAATAGAGCGTGTTTTAAGAATGTGGATTTTCATTTAGTTGCTTACCACCCTTCAATGTTGTTGAGACAGTGCTGCTCCTTTCTTATTACTTTGTAGGTTCAGCCAAGCACTCTTCCAAGGTGTGACATCTACTTCCAGAAGAAAGGCTATGAGTTCATGATTGAAAATGGAAAGATTGTGTTAAACAGGAACAAAAAACGAACTGTAAGAAAATCTGGACTGGAACAGGTAAATTAGTACTTGAGTAGTTACTTAAGTTTACACAAAATAATATAATTTTATTTTGTAACAAAGGACAAGGAAATGCCTGAGCACACAGGATTCACAGTCCTAGACATTACAATCCTGACACAAATTAAATCAATTTTTTTGGTACACAGTTGGGTTGGACATTTTATTATTCATAGGGACAGGTTTGCTCTGCTATGTCCAGTGCCATTGTAGACTCAGGCTCCATGAATTTTTGGAAGAAAAAAGTCCTTATGAAAGGTAAAGTTTTTTGGTTGTGTGGGTTTTTTTTGTTTGTTTGGGGGTTTTTTGTTTTGTTTTGTTTTTTGTTTTGTTTTGGGTTTTTGGGGGGTTTTTTGTGTTTTTTTTGTTTGTTTTTTTTTGGGTTGTTTTTGTTTTTGTTTTTGTTTTTGTTTTTTGTTGTTGTTGTTGTTTTGTTTTGTTTGGTTTGGTTTGGTTTTTGTTTTTTTTTTTTTTCCTTTTGGTTGCAAGACCTTTCCAGACCAAGACATTAGCATGGTACCCCCTGCACTTAAATACAGCCATTTTAAGTATTGATATTTATGTGTCCAGCTTCTAATGAAATGTCCAGTCATGCATGAAATCAGGCTTACTCTGTTTAAGGTTTGCAACGTAAATGTTTGGAGATGCCAAATATTCAGAGGTGAGTGGATCATTCTAGTTCCTCTTATTGCTGTTGCTGCAAAGTTGTGGGAAGCTTTTCTTTACATGTGACCCTAAACATCCTATCTTTGGGAGAGTTCTTAGACTGTTGATTTCGAGCTTGTTCAGAAAATGAGACTGATGGCTAAAATAAGTAAACAATGTGGCAAAAAAATTTCCTTTCTTTTTTCTGAGTTTTGTTTGTTTGTTTGTTTGTTTCGGTTTTGGTTTTTTTTGTAATTTGACTCTGTGTGTTGGAAATGTCACTGTGTCTTTGCAGGGTGTGATGCAGTTTGGACAGGACTCAGTTTCAGCAGTGGTGCTCCGGCAGCCCAGCGCTGGTCGGGCTGTCACATGGACAGGACATGGCTTCGCCCGTGTTCCCAGTGGAGCTGGGCTGAGATTTGCCATCAACAATGTTCCCTTTGCTATGGACTTTGATATCACAATTCGTTATGAGCCTGAGGTACTTGTGTTGTCTTGCATGTCTTGTGATGTTGTGATAGATGCAGGGTCTATTTTGCCAATAATAGGATGAGTAACTTGTCCTATTCTTTATATTTAGAATTAAAATTGCTTGCCTTTACACCCAGTAACAAGTTGCCTTGCCAACCAAGTAATATGCCCTCCACTGACCCCCTTAACCCTTTCCACTCAAATATGAAAAATCAGCACTACAGGTGTTTTCTAAGCATCAGCCAAGATTTCATCTTCTGAATATTTCTCTTTTGGCACCTTGGCACTCACAAATCAAACACATGAAAAATGCAGTTCCTTTTAGATAAGCATTCTGTATTCTTAGCTGGGATTTTTTGGACAGTAAAATGGGCACAGGCAGGAATGATCTGCATAGATATTTATCCAGGCCTTTTACAGGCATCCAGCTTCCTAGCTGTTCCAGCTGGACTCTGAGGTGTATGAAAACTGTAGGAAAATAGCCAAATTACTATTTTTTGCCTGGAGAAGATTTCTCAGTGATTAAGACACGTCTAGGGAAATCTGTAATCCAAATCTGGTTAAACTCAGGTCCTCACTCATGTCTTCAAAAACACATGCAAGTGTTTTATTGGTACCAGCTTTTGTATATGCCTTATTCTTTTGCAATTCCCTGGGACAGTCCCACAACTCAAGATTTTCCTGCTGTCTATTGTATTCTGTTCTCTGACTGTCACTCTAAGGCAAAAAAATCTCCCAGTTTCTTAAAACATGGGAACAATTTTTCTGTGGCTGGTTTTTGGTAGCTCTTTCTGACTAAGGATTGAAGAGTTGAGTTTTGAACACATTTGTTACAAAGTCTTTCATGTTTATTGTTTCTTATTAGCTGTGTGAGAAGGCGGCTAATGAAGGGTATCTCCAGAATAACACTGTGCTAAGAAAAGAAACAACTTCAGGGACTCTAACAGAGCTGTTTCCATTTGAACCAGCTGAGGTCCCACTTCGATCTGCTTTTCATTAGCCATTGCAAATACAATGAATTTTTCACAAGTGACATTGTTTTTCAGTGCTGTAAAGAATAAAATCTGTTTTGTCACTGAAGTGTGCAATCATTCAGATGGCTTTGATTAACCCTTGCAAAGAGAAAGCAGGTTTTTCAGATACAAAATATTACCATAATTTTTGTTTTTTGTTTATAGTTCTTGGAAGACTGGCTTGCAAGTGTTGCCATCCAGCCTGCTGGTATCTTGTCAGGTCAACACTGCAAAAACAAGGTCCTTTCACAGGAGCCACATGAGTTACCTCTCCCAGCTACAAAGAGGTCTGACTGTTCCTGTCTTTTTGCCTGTAGATCTTCTGTGTACACATCGTTTACTGAAGCATTGCAGAGCAACACGTGTGGGAGAGTGGGAATATCAGAAACACATGTGTGGCCTTTTCTGTTGCTGGCACACCACAATACTACGTAGGCTCTAAGGAAGAGTCTGATGCCCCAGTCCTTAGTCTGGCAAAGGTTTGCCAAACTCAGGAGAGCAGCCTGAGATCCAGCTGGGGCTGGTTGTTGCTCTGGTGAAGATCCAACTGCAGCTACTTCAGTATAGAAACAAAATACTGACTTGAAGTCACTGTCCTAGCCTATTTTCAAAACCAGCTTTTCAGCTTGGACCTGTATAAAGAATAGACAGAAGTTAAGAGGATGTGACCAATGTCTTGATTAAAGAGGGACAGGAAAGGATGAATATGAACAGTGAGTTGCAAACCCCTTTGCCTGAAGTAGTAAACCCTGCCATTTTCAGCCTAATCTCCCCAGGTTTAAATCGCGCTTGGTGAATTATCCAGCAGAAGTCCTGCAGCCTTCCCAAAGCCTGCAAGCATAGGGCTGGGTGCTCCTCACAGCAGCAGGGCTTGCTCCAGGCTGCAGGCATTAGTTTGCAGGCACAGAGGGAAGGGAGAGCTCACAACATCCAGTAAACTTGCCTTGTCCTGACTCCTAGCTATAACTGTGTTTCATCTTTGCAAAACAGGATTGCAATTCTGCAAACTCCAGTCTGCCTCGAGCCGGAAATGGAGTATTTTGTGGATGTGTATTTTTCTCAGCTCTCTGCCTCTGACAAAAAGGCAAAATCATTCATCTTGATTGACTCAGTGAGTAGTTCCGTCACAAGTCCCTTGAGGTTGTATTTATACACCGTGATTTTTTTTTACAGACTATTTAGAAGTATTTTAAAATAATTTATAGTGTGTTTTAATAGAAATTCAGGTTCTGCTTATCTCCGGTGGCATTGTTTGCATCCTTTTTTGTATGGAAAGGCAAAATTGTATCTGGTTTAATTTTCATGGAGCAATACATCAAGCCATACTTGTTGCATATGTTGATAGTCAGAGTATGTACCTCTATCTGTTGCTCACTGATTATGAACACAGTCCATATATGCTGACAAGATGCTGTGGCTGTGGGTACAAATTTGTGCAGCTCCTCATCACTTGGTTTTTAAAAATATCTCCAATTTGTGGTGATCATGGGTTTTATTAAAGATTACATTGCAAAAGTAAAATTTGTCATGTACTTCCTGGGAATCAGGTCCAGATATTTCGCAAATTTCCATCAAGTCAGGAACTGGGTGTTAATTTTAGGTCCTTCTCTTGAGAAAAATATTTTACAGTCTATTTCTCTAATTATGGCTGTAGAACTGGACCTGACAAGGGCTCGCTATACTTGGACATAGAACCATCAGCAGATTTTTCTCTATCGCAGTAATATAAGTAAAAATTTTGGCCAGATGCTGCTTTCGGAGTCACTGAACTAGCACAGAAAGACCAGTTCTGAGCATATATCTGAGGTCTTATTATAATTTTATTTTTTTCAACACAGTCTCTCTTATTTGAAGAACTCAGGGAATGTCTAGACCTTCAGAATAAATATGGATTTAGATGACAGAATGGCACAGCTGCAGATTTGGAAACCCAGTGCTCCAGGCCTCTGTCATTGCAATGGAAAGCACTTTAAGAGAATGTGGGAAATTCTGGTTTTCAATATATCTAAGCAAAATATTTTCTTTTCTCCCTTAATGACAAAGCTTGGACTTATTCCCAGAATCGGCTCTGTGGAGAACTTATGCAGTGAAAAGGATTTAGATGAGTACCAGAAGTACCACTGTATTGAAATTGCGTCTGAAGTTGGGCCTCACGTCCTGCCCGAAGCGTGCGCGCGGCTCATAGTGAGCTTGTCAGCCCGAATTCACAACGGCGCTGTTGGTAAGGACCAGCCTGCACCGGCAGCTCTGTTGGGCAGTTGCTGGTTTTCCCTTGAGTTTGTAGGATATGTTGTGGAACTCTCAGTCCACAGTCGAAGCGAAGCTGGTCAGCATGTGGTATCCATGGATGCGCAGGGTACACTCCACTGAATCCTGTGTGTGCTGCAAACACCTCTTGGTGGCATGAATCCCGGAGTTCAGCACTCCTGAGGGGCTTTGTGGAGCAGCACGATAGGGACCATGGCAGTGATTTTGTGTCTTCTGAAGAGCATTTGAATCAGATGCCTTTACCATATGGCCAAGGGAGTAACTTTCCTACTTTTCTGGCCGCTGTAAAATGACAGAGAAGTTTCTAAGCCATCTCTCTAGATGATATAGGCCAGCTGGATGCATTGGTAAGATTCCAGGCATGATGGCAGATAAGCCGATATCCTGGAAGAGATTCACCAAGAAAACCTTGATGATGTTCCAGCAAGAAGGCACTGGCAAGTGGGGTTTGAAGTTCCTAGGCAGCCTCCTGGACCCACCATGGAAAGATAAGCTGAGCTCAGTGGCTCATGGAATTTCCCAGGTGTTTGGCCCAGAGAAATGGAGCTTCTCTGCACTTCCAGTAACAGGAGGGGCCTTTCTGGACAACTTTGGTGGCCTGCTCCTTTCAGGGAGCCTTGTAGCAACACCTCCAAAGAGACAGAATCTACTTGGATTGGGTGATTTGTAGAAGGATTGATGCCTCACTCTAATATCAGGTGATGATGTCATGGCTGTGCAACCAGTGAACCCCTCATTTAGGCTTGGGCTGTGCTAACTCCCCATTAGCCTGATTCCTGACGTGATGAGATTCTCCCAATGAAATGCAGCACTCTGGTTTTTTAGTGCTTTCCAGAGCATTCTGGGCAAACATCCTCTGTGAGTTAGCAGAGCATTTTCACTCAAAAAGTTAGTCCAAGGTGTCCAGAAAGAGACAAACAGTACACAGATGCAGCTGTCCTAAGGACAGCTTGCAGGTTATGTCCCATGGTCCAGCGAGATGCAGATTTATAGCAAACCTTTCTAGACTTCAGGATATCTCCAATTGGATCTACACTTTGCTACTCCCTTTTTGTCCTACCCCAAATGCATGCTGAAGGCAGTGCCTTGAATGTGGCAACTGCAACACCAAGACTTGTGCTGGCGTCTGATGTACCATCGTCATTGATGCTACACCATCAAATGATCTAAACCACGACCATCAACAGGCTAGTGAACCCCTGATAAGAATAATCAAGCTCTTTCCTACCTATTTTAAAGTGTAAACCTGCAAGCTGATGAGAGCAGTAACACTCCTTGACAACCAAACCTGTTTCGATTTTCTTTCCCCTTGCCAGCATGTAAGTGCAATGCCCAAGGGTCGCTGAATGCCAACTGTAGTAGACTGGGGGGCCAGTGTCAATGCAAAGCCAACGTCGTGGGACGCTGCTGTGACACCTGCTCTGCAGGCAGCTATGGCTTCGGCTTCCATGGCTGCTACGGTGAGTGCTTGGCAGCCAGCACCACTACCCGTACCACTAGCTGGCTCTTCACTCATACCCCAATTTCTAGGGCTTTGAGTCCCAGATTATGTGTGAAGCAATATAAAAAATGTTTCCACAAATAACAAATTTTCCACCGCTGCTGCCTGGCTGCCTTTGAGCAGCATCAGCGATGAGATGGCTTGGCAGGAATACTTTAAGGACACAGCTTTGCTTTTGATGTTTTCCAGCATGCGAGTGCCACCCGCAAGGCTCGCTGAGCACGCTGTGTGACCAGGTGACAGGGCAGTGCTCCTGCCGCCGGGAGGTGGATGGCCAGCGCTGCAGCCGCTGCCTGCCTGGGTACTTTGGATTCCCCCACTGCCGTCCTTGCCCTTGTAATGGCCATGCAGAACTGTGCGACCCTCTGACCGGAGTGTGCCTCAACTGCCATGGGTTTACAGCTGGAAGCCGCTGTGAAAGGTCAGTTGATGGAAAAAGCTCCCCCAGACACTGGTACTCTCCAAAATGCCTCCAAAATGCCTCTCCAAAATGTGTAGCTAGGGGTCTACAAATGCATCGATGACCTTAACAGGACACATACCCAAGAGGCTAACCTCGTGCTGAATACCCATTTTAATACCTGCAATTACCTCTAAGGAGCATAAGTAAACATGCCCTGTTTGCTGGTTGTATTAGTTCTATATTACCAGCAAATGACTACCCACATGTTCCAGCTCTGTTCAGAACACTGCTCCTCTTTTTTCCTCTGTACACTGGCAGCAGTATCACAGTTCAACGTGGACATCAAAATAAAGTTTGTTTAGTTTAGTTTGGCTGGATTGTACCTTGTCATTCACTTTTAAAAGGATTTCCCCAAGAAACCTGCTGAGCTTTTCCTGTGGTGCTTTTAGACAGTACAGTCTTTGGCTGTTGTACTTGTAGATGGCAAACAGATTAAAAATGGGAGACTGAAACACTTGTTGCCCTGTGGCTCTGCAGGATCTCTAGACCCCAGGGGGAGGATAATCAGATAGCCAAGTCTTTTAGCCTTGCCTGTATATATGGAGAACATATATGTATATATGGAGAACTGTGTTCCCATTTGCCATAGTAAAGCAGATCAAAGACTGAGGGTGCTTCAGAAGCCACTGCGTTGCTGTTGCCACAGCTGCAGGACCACAGGGGGTTGGGATGCAGAAACAGCGGTGATGGGAAGGGTGGCTGAGCCCCCAGGGAGCCTCGAAAGTCCTCCACCAGTCCAGGTAACAGCACAGCCACCAGCACCTCAAAAAAGCCATTACCCCAGCTTTGCAGAACATGTCAGACAGAGCATGGCTCAATACATAGGTTGCATTTAAAATATGCAGTATTCTCTGAGTGCTTTTTATGAATCATTACTTTTTTGCCTGTGCCAGCATTTTGTAATGTCATGCCAACCACTCTGTGTGTGTGTGTGTGTAGAAATAGATGAATATATGTGCTGATAGGCAAATATACAGAATTTTTACATGGCAGCTTTTAGCTGCCTATGCAGAGCATGTGTAATATGCCATATCATCATTTAGATTAAAATTGTTCCAGAGTAGGTGAAAGTCATCACAAACACTCCTTGAAAGGAAAATATACGTCTTTTTCTTTTTGCTCCAGATTTTGAAAATGCAGCTCTGATTTTCCATTTTAGAACACCTTTGAAGCTTGATATATCTGTACCAATTGATGGAGATAGCATTATAATGACCTGGAATATTAATTTAAATATATACATATAAATTGATTGACCTGCATGGAGCACTTGACAATTTGTCCTGATTTGTGTTGACTGCTTTGGCAGGTGCATGGATGGCTATTATGGAAACCCTCTGGATGGAGAACCCTGCCGCCCATGCATGTGCCCAGGGGCACCTACAAGCAATAGGTATTTTGCACGTTCCTGTTACCAGGACTCCCAGACTGCACAGCTAGTCTGTAATTGTCTCGAGGGATATTCAGGTATGAAGCAAAATAAGGACTGGTTTTGATACTACTAAAATTAGTATAAGAGAAAAAAATGATCATCCTCCACCTGTCATATGTTCAGAAATGACAAGTGTGGTAATGGTAATAAAACAGCTAAGAAGAGCTAGCACTCAAGTTTACTGAAATTATGTGGGTAAGTTCTGACTACGAAGAAAAGGAATTGTGCTTTTAGTGTTTTAAAAAGGGACTCACCTATGTGGCTACAGAGAAGTCATTAATTATTCTGATGTCACTCTCTGGAAATCTCCTTTCCAGGGGCACTATATTAATCTGGTAGGGAGTGGGGGGAGAACTGCAGTTGCAAATTACCTCTGAAAAAGAAGCACTGGAATTCCAAATGAGAAAGAACAGGGCATCAAAAAGACCAGATAAGATTTCCTAATCAGAGGAAGTCTTTCTCCATGTAGAGGAAACTCTTTGACATTATGTGTAAAAGTGACCCCTTCATGGTTCAAATGGTCACTTTAGAAATGAGGTTTCTGTTCTCAGCTGTCTCAAATGCAGATATTTTTGCAGCAAACTGATTCCTCATTTTGTAAGATCTCGTTGACTTAGCTTGAATTCATGAATGGAAAGCTGAAGATATTTCCCTTCCCCTGGGCATTAGAAAGATCTCCTGTGATGGAAGCAAAGCCTAATGGGAAGCGCTGCTGAAAATTAAACCAATGCTGTCATCTTTTCTTAGGCAAATTTCCTTAATAAGTCAAGAGTGGTTTTGCTTGAGTAATTGCTGTAGGCCCAAAATTATTCTTGTTGGTACTCACCCAGGGGACTTCTGTCCTCACAAATCGCTGCACTCCTCAGTTTTGGACTTTATTCCTCCTGCTCCTTTCCAGCAAGATTCTTGGTCACCTTTGTGGCAGTGGTCTCACTTTCTTAGAGATTGAGAAAGGCTCTGGGTCCTGAGAAGCACAGTGAAGGAACAGAGTCCTTGGCTGAGGATGAACCAATGGATGTGGTTCCAGAAACACCAGCCTGCACAGAAAGGTTTCTGAGATGCAGAGGTAGCACTCAAATCAGGGCAGGCATTGGGATGAAATGCAGAAATAGTTGTAATGCCAGCAAGCAAGGACAGAGCTTCACAGAGTTCATCTGAACTCCTGGGCACCCCCAACCTCCAATGCTGCTGTTGGAGTGAAGGGCCAAGGAAAATCCTGCAAATATGGTTAACCATGACTACTGCCACTGAAAAGACTTTGATGGAAAAAGATGTTTGGAGGTGTTGTGTGAGGGGGCACCTATTTGCTCTTACTGAAAGGACTTCCTTGGTATAAACAGCTTGGAATGAGGAGGGTGCATTTCCATCAGGTTTCAGTGGGGAAGATTTTATTTAAACTGATCAGAGGATTAAAGGGCAATAGTCCCAAACACGTGGATATTTTCCACTGGAAATGTGCATTTGAAAAGACAGTCTGAATCTTTTAACAGTATTCCTGGAAATTACATGTTTCACATGAATTCCCATCAGCCAGCAATATTTTTACCTTCCTCTGACAGGCAATCAGTGTGATGAGTGTCCTAGTGGGTTCTACAAAAACTCAAGCAGCCCAGGGCTTGACTGTGCACCATGTCTCTGCAACAACAACATTGATTTGACAGACCCAGAGTCCTGTAACAGGGTCACCGGGGAATGCACCAAGTGTTTACACAACACCGATGGAGCAAACTGCCAGTTCTGCAAACCAGGTTATTTTGGCTCAGCCCTCAATCAAAACTGTCAAAGTAAGTAAGTAACAGGACTGCAACTGTGTTTTACTACCAAGAAAATTTTTTATAAAAATAGGCTATAAGGAGAGGCTAGACCTTGGAGGGAGAACAAAACTAAAGCAGATGAATAGAGTAAAATATAAGAATCACAAATATATTTTTCTAATTACCAAATAAAAATATATCAGTGATACAAATAACTTAATATAGCATTTATTACATTCTTTGTCATCCAAGTCTCACTAAATCTCATACTGAGTATCACTCCTAGGGAATACTCATTTGTGAAATGAAGGGCGTACTCAGTGTTAGAAAAATAAATGTGCATTCATCTTATTCAGGAAGGAATCAAAAGTAGAGGAATCAAAGATAATTGTTTATCCACATTGTTGGCTGATGCTAACTAAGCAATGCTCAGTTAACCAGATGATCCCTCGCTGAACTTCCTGCCTTACCGGTTGTTTTCATTAAGTGGCTAGAGTGCGAGCATTCAGGCAATTTAATAAATTCCGTGAGGACTCATCAATAACTCAGTGCTTTGAACAGAAAGGCAGGAGGGTAAAAAAAGCAAGGAACAAGCTTCTTCCCAATTTTTCTCAATAATCATTTTCAGAAATGTGCCTGATTGAGGATTTAATTTCTATGGCCAAGATAATCAAAAGTGTAGTCAAGAAACTGTTTTTCTGGGAATCTCTAAAATACAGTCCAAGCCTTGTTCACTCTTGGAAGATGTCTGTTAGAAATGGTTAAGCAAGAACTTCTGGCTCTTCACAAGGAAGGCTTTTTATCTTACTTGGCTTACGGGGGATTCCCACGCTGGATAATGCCTACTGTAAATCAACTTATCCTTACCCAACATATTTAACATTGCATTATAATAAGATTCAAATTTCACTGAGCCTTCATTTTTTGTGCCTGTATTAAAAGTCTTGAGCATTCACAGTAAGTTTTCTCAAAGCCATACATAAGTTACTATAGAAAGATAGGTAATGTGTATGATATTAAACATGCTCAAGGTCACTAGAAGTAAACCTACAGCATGGGCTTTATATCCAGCTCTGGTTGTCTATCAGCTGCCTATGTTACTGTCTGCTGGAGTAATTGTGCTTCTTCTTCCAGGCTGCACGTGCAATCTGGCAGGTGTTCGCCCTGCCATGTGTCCGGGGGGGGACGCAGCCTGCCTGTGTGACCCAGCCACAGGAGCTTGTCCTTGCTTGCCCAATGTGCTGGGTGCCACATGTGACCAGTGTGCCTCTGGTTACTGGGACCTGGCTAGCGGAAAAGGATGTCAGACCTGTGACTGTGATCCAAAAAACTCCCAAAGCAACAAGTGCAACCAGGCAAGAAAATTACTCTGCTTTCCAGGAACCAGGGTGCTAGCGTTTTGACATGGCAAAGTGGGGACCTTCTTATAAATGAGGATTGTTTTTTTGTCACACTCCCTGAAAACAAAAATTTCTTTGGAAGTTTGTAGTTGGTGCAATCACACGGTGAGTCATTAAGTCAAAAGTGCTGTTCTGATAATGTGGCTTTGCTGGTAAGCAATTTCTCTTTGCCTGCTGTTTCTTTGTCAAGTGGATCTTAGAAACACTTTGTAAAAAGATGTCACATAGGAAAAAACTGCCTCATAAATATGCATATAGGGAAGAAGAAAATCCAAGCTTGGACCCAAGAGTCTTATGGGTATTTTTTAAGTGTTTATTTTCATAAAGTAGCTGCTGTGGCCATGACATTAATAATGCCTCATCCATCGGACTGCTAGAGTACCTTTTCTCATCTTTAATGCCTGTGCACATTTTAGGATTATAATGTAGAAAAAATTAAACAGTGTTTCAGAAGAGAGAGGTGAAATTGTGGTCCCATGGAGTCAACAGCAATTTTGCTATTGACTTCAGAGTGCCAGGAGCTTATCCTAAGGTCTCCCTGATGTGTTTGCACATTTTTCTTTCAATATGCTCTCCGCTTGTTCCAGTTTATTTAGTAGATGTATTACTTTTTATAGCAAATTTAGTTCTTGACCTTAAAGAACTACTAGCAGTTATCAAAGATGTAATTCCCTGGAGTTTAATTTAATAGCTGAATTACAAAATAATTTTTCTAGGGCAATGTGCATAATATACCCTCGAGGTTTTCAGTTACAATTGATATAACATGTAGTTTAAAGTTGAAATGTTAAGATGAGTACTTTGATCCAGCAAAAATAAAAACTTAAGTCTGTTTTGCAAAGGAAAAGAATTCTTGCAGTTCACAGTCAGAGGATGAGTTCTCAAAGAGCATCAATAGACTGGATCATACAAAATCTCTGACATTAATAAAGTAAAACCATTTCTCAGACTGCATTTTGTTTTCAGAACCTTCAGGAGGAAGATAGGGAAGTTGGGCCAGTATTGTATAAACCATGGTGTTCAAAGACTGTGGGCAAGCAGTGTTGCTGCAGTCCTTGTACAGCCGAAATAATGTATACCCAGCCCTATGGCTCTGCTGGAAGTAATTCAGTCCTAACTGTCTTTACAGGTTACAGGCCAGTGTCCATGTAAGCCCGGTTACAGTGGAAGATGCTGTAATGAATGTGAGGAAAACTACTTTGGCAATCCCCAGATGCATTGCGTTTGTAAGTATTATTAAGTGTGACAATTGGATTAGAAACTGCCTCAACATAAATGCTTAGCTTTTATATTCACAGGGCATACATGTAGAGAAACAGCCTTTCATATATTTGTGTGTATGAGGTAGACAAGTGTTTATATTATTTATCTATATTGTTATTTCAATGGTTAAGATGGAAGTCAGAGATGAAGAAGAGCCATTACTGTGCAGTCCACCTTGCTCTAACTCAAACATTGGTTTGCTTTTATTATCTTGAAATGCACCTTTTGCATGCATTAATCCCACAGAAAACAAATACCGGATGTAACCTGCTGTTCCTTTCTTGCAGCATGTGAGTGTAACCTGGAGGGGACCCGCCAGCCCACGTGTGACAAAGCCACCGGCGCATGTAACTGCCGTGCCGGTGTCACCGGCCGGCTCTGCGACCAGTGCGGCCGCGGCTTTGAGAAGGACTTTCCCTCCTGCCATCAGTGTCATCTTTGTTTTGACCAGTGGGACACTGAAATTGCTGCCCTTGCTCAGATTGTGCAGGAGTTAATGAGGTTTGCAGCAAAGCTGGAAGATAAAGGAGGACGAATGCCCAGCTGTGACATGCGCTTCAAAGCCTTTGAAGATGCCATTTCTGAAACTGAAAAAATTTTGAGACATCCTGTCCTTTCACTGGAAGCCCTTCCAGGAATCAGGGATTTTCAGGGCTACCTTCAGTAAGGGCTAGGCTGCTCCTGAAAAAATCCCTTGGCTGAGAAACTGTCCTCCCCCAGACTCTACCAGCCATCCCTACACATCAAATCCTACTTCTGATCCGCACACAGATGCTGGACTACTAAGTCACTGTTTTCAATAGATCTGTGAACAAAATAATCCTTAATATATGCCTAACCCATACAGACATACACTTAAATGCTGGAATTTTCCAGTTCATACTAAGGGCTTTCTAAATAAGCCATTACAATTAAATGTTTCTGCTTATTTATAAATGTATCTATTGCCCTCTAAAATATTGTGCAACTCAGTTCTAGTTTAAGAACAATCTGGTCTGACTTCTGCATACCTGTCTTTTCCCCTTCAGACAAAAAGTTGCACAGATGGATCCCCTTCACAGCTTGCCCTATGAGTTTCCTGACCTTAACAAGAACATAGAAGATATTGCAGAAGAAGCTGACCTAGTGTTTGAACTTCTACAACAGAAAATACACCTGCATCAAAGTTTTCATTACTTGAACATCAAAGGTAAGCCAGCAATGAATTGAAATGGGTGGACATTTTCCCTGAAATTCTGGAATGCTTTCTCATCTTTAAACCATACAACATTTCAAAGATCCCTAGATTATAGCTTCCTGTGGTAGCACAAAAATGTTGATACTAACAACATTTTATACTAAATTTCCATATTCTCTTTTATCTTAAAATTCTGTGATTCCCAGATTTCAGATGCATGTGCCTGGGTCACATCAGTCAGAAGTCTCATGAATCCAAATGCTTACATAATATAAAAGTCACCCAGTTTCACAGTAGAGATTCACAGACCATGCAGTAGAACAGCAAAAGATTTTCCCCCCACATTTGACTTCTCTTGCTCATCAGCATACTTAAAAGAATCCTGTACAGGAATGGTTTGTTTAATTAAAGCATAGTGTCATAGTGCAGCTTCTTAGTGTTCCCATGGGAAAGTACTTGACTTTATGTGCTACAGAAGTAGCCCTCCATCATCAAAAAATGTGAAAGCAGAACAGAGCTTCTTGGCATTTTTGAAAGAATTACACCATTTGTGCTTGAGCTAAGTATAGTCTCCATCAGCTGCTAATAACTGTAATGATGATGTCCCAAACTGGTTTCTGGAGAAAGATGGGGATGTATCAGGCAGGGCTCTTGAACAGATGCTAGACCACCCACAATGGCAGGAGATGGTCAGCAGAATCCTCTCCAAAGAGATGACTGCCAAGATATGAACCCCCAGAAGATAGGGTGCCCACCACGGAACACACAAGCTACTACAAGCAATGCACTCCCACTTACAGTTCCTCTCTGTTTCATTCAGGCAAGAAAAACTTGGCCTAGACAAGATTAAAAAAAAAAACAACCAAACCTCAACAAAATGCAAAGTGGAGGGAATGGAAGAGGGGAAAAGAGGGATTAACTAAGATTTAGGGCTCCTGTGCCCTGTTGTACTTGGCAGCGCCCTGCGGCAGCTCCTCCGCTCGGGTCCCTGTCCGAGCAGCTCTCCCAGGCTCTGCTTCCCAATTCAACTGAGCCTTGAGTAGACTGAGAAAGGAAGAAAGGCAAAGAAACAATAAATCCCAGGGAGGTCAGTGGACGCAGAGCTGAAGCATCCATGGTGCTCTCTGGTCACATTCCAAACCCACTTAATCTTTTGGCCTCTGGAGACAGATAAACAGCCCTATAAAAAGCACATGGGAGTGTGGGGAGGGGAAGACCTTGAATTTAAGCTGAATTTCCTATCAGGCCCACAAATATTAAATGGTTCGGTTACCAAGCATCTAATAGCACAAAAATAACATTTCCCTCAAGATAACCAGCTTTTCTGATACCCAGGAGAGAGACTGGCTCCTCACTACATGTTTCTTTTGGACCAGAAGCACATCCTGTAACTGGTTCTGTCTGCTTTTTCCTCTCTTTTTTGCTGGGGTAGAGCAGGATATGGTCACATACACCATCTTGGGCACATCTGGCACTTGTGCCCAAGACACACATGGAGAATGAGGTCCTGCCTACATCTCTTTGCAGAGGATCAGGAGTCGGAGTCTTCCTCACAGGCATACATTCAGCTAGCTGACCTGGAAACATCAATATCTAATGATGAATTAAAACCACTGGAAAAACCAAGATACAAGTGTCCTTAAAAGAATGTTTGCAGCCTATGAGATCTCATTAAATTATGGCTTTCCACCCTTGGCCTCTGGCTTTGCAGCCAGTGCGGTACAGTAATGCAGTAAGAGCAGCTTCCTAGGCTGTAAATCAAGCCTGGACTAAGACACTGTGTTTAATGTAAAGGAACTTGCAATCTCTACAGCTCCATCACAAACCAAACGTGGAAAATGCATTTAGTCCACTTAATGGAGAGCTGAACCACTGTGAAATATTCCTACAATGGAATTGTTGCACAGAAAAAAAGTCTCTGGCTTAGATGTGCAGTTACAGCAGTCTCTTGCCGGGTATTTTGTATTAGGAGCTAACTTTAAACTGTATATTGTTTCTATTGTTTCCAAGAATTACAAGATAAATAAATAGCCCTGGTTCCACATGATAACTAAACATTGTTCAGCTTAAATCAAAGCACAGCCAAGGGCTTTAGAGCCTGAATCAAAGCACACGAGACTTGAGTGTCTTGTCTTTGACTACAACTGTTAACTGAGCACAAAGAGAGATGTTAATCAGAGACCTCTAACGCTTTTTCACTGCTTACACATCACTTCTGGCTCTGCACATATTTCTGCCTAGGAATCTGGGGACAAATTTGGGTTCTCTGGAGATCTGGGAAACCTCGATAGCAGCAGTAGCAGCTTTAAATTATGTGTGTTGCAAAAGCTCTGAATCCTTTTCTCAGGCTGTTAATCTGAAAAAAATGCAATATTCTCCAAACCTTTTGAGCCTGCTTAAGGAAAAGCTTTCACTAACCAAGGAAGACTCTTTCTGGAAAGCATTTTTTGCCTGGCCTATGAGCTTATCGTGGAAGTGGGGTTTTTTTAATGCATCAGTCCTGAAATTGGATTTTCCAGAGGCAAAAAAGCCCTCTATATTCCCATTTGTAATCTAAATTTTGGTCTGAGTCTAGCAGACCACTTAACTCTTGGGTGCTATGCTGAACAGAAAGGACAGATGCTTTCCTGACTCACAATCAGGGATCATTTCATGACAACTGGCAGAAAGAGTTTTCCTGCCTAAACTTCAAAACATCGTAAATGTCAGGAGCTTTTATCAAATCAACAATGGCAGCAGTGCATGAGCTACTTATGAATGTAGATCAGTAGCAGTTAGTGTCAATAATGGGACCTCCTTCATACTTTTGTCTGTTCTGTTGGCTTCTCAAACACCTTGGCATCCTATGGATGATATAGCCATATTTTCATCTAGTTTAGCAGGTTTTATGAGCATCAATAACTATTTCTATTTGTCAACGGGATAAGAAAAGGATTAGAAAGCTTGGCTGAGGAAATGACAGTTCCTGTCCTTTGCTGCTGTCCCAAATCAAACACCAGTGAATCACCTGTCACTCACCAATTGTCCAGAATTCAAGTAAATGCACAAACTGAATGCAACCAAATGCAGTTGGTACTAAATCCTATTTCTGTTGGTACAGAGGCCATCAGCAACATTAGGAAACACTTTGAAGTATCATTGCTGGCAGAACAGAAGACCAGGGGGACAACCCCTACTGTAAGATACTCAGAGTACAATAGGAACCACGCGCTCACTATGTTGGACCATCAGGTCTTAAAAGCAAGCAATGTGCTGCAACTGCTCCGAATGATCAAAAGCCCTGACATCCAAAACTTGAATGAAAAGGTAGGCACTGTGGATTTTGAATGAAAGTTAAAGAATGTTAAAGTTTTTGATGTTGTGGTGGGTTTTATTTTAATATGGTGCTTACATGCATTTTTAAGCCTGGAAAATGGCACTTCCTTGCCACAACCATGAAGTCACATCAAAAACAGCTGCACTTCTCAGTTGTAGTTATTTCCAACCTTCTGGAAGTCACAGGGCAGACCCAGCACAAGTAACTGTTTAAGCACTTTCTAGTCACAAGAGAACATCAGAGTAATTTCAGAAAGATTAACCCAAACCTCCTCCATGAGTAACTTAAACTAAGCAGAATGACTTTGTCCTGGAGGGGATGGGGAGTGCTCACGTATCCTTTGTGTCACCTGTGGGAAAGAAGGGTATTTCTGTTCTTCTGCAGGGCAGCAGTGAATACCTGATAGTACCAATTCATGACAAATCTGGAAGAAATCATCCACCTAAGCCTTTAGGTTCCACATCTGTGTCAAAATATATGGAGGGCTAGACGTGGTACCTCAGTCTGTTAGAGGTTACCTGGATCCTTTAGAAGAAGCCATTGACCCATGGGCTGGATATAGTTAGGGAACAGTTTCAGCCCTTTTGCTAAAGAAGAGTGAAGCAAGGGTCTTAGTGCAACACATGGAGCCCAACAAATGGCTCCTGCAAGGATGCTCAGAGCCATGGGCTGCCGTTCCATCCTTCAAATCAGGGGAGAGGGACCTGTAACTGGCAGTGATACCCATCTTCATAGAGACCAGATGCTGTGTCTCAGGGAAAACCCCATCCTATATTCAATGTTCATATGATGTCAAACATCTTCCTTCCCTCAGGAATGTATCTCAGGGCCCAGAGGAGCCCCGACATAAGCATCTTCTTTATTGCAGATCTGTGGTGTGCCAGGAGACCAGCCATGTGCCACAGCAGCCTGTGGGGGAGCTTTGTGCCAGGACAGTCATGGACTAAGGCAGTGTGGTGGCCCAGACTGCAGTGGAGCTCTTCCTCTCTCCTCTGAGGCCTTCAGGAATGCTGAGGAGACTGCTGCGTTGCTAAATAACTTGACTACTCAGCTACAGGAACCTGAGAATCAGGTGCTGTATATCAAACCTACATTTGTTCAGTGAAATGGATGGAAGATGAGATTTGGGAGGTCACAAAGCTACAAAAACTCGCCTGCTCTTTGGACAAAGAGCAGTGATGTAGTGATGGACTCTGTCCAACATCATAGACCTATCATGATTCAGTACCAGCTGCCAGCCCCACCAAAAGACTAGCTTAATCTAGATCTTCTTCCTCACAGCTGCTAAGATCTCAAAAGTCATGGTGCTCTGTGTCTGTGGGAGTTGGTGGTTTCAGGCTAGCACTGTCTCTATTTTTACTGGGAAAGTTTCAAATGGCACCATTTGTCAGTAGCCTGACATGCTTATTGCAGTGAGATTACTGCTGTGCATGGCGTTAAGCTCTATTTATACAACTTCGTACTACTCTTATGTTTGCCAATAAATAACTTTTGAAAATAATTTCAAGATGAAGCTTTTCTGTCCCCAGTGATGTTTAAGAGGGCATCAATTAGTTGACTGTACTGCACAGTAGCAGTGAAAAATAATTCAAGCAAAGTGTGGCTAATGCAACATATGCCAAGGAAACAAAACAGACAAATCCCAAAACGCCAGTAAAGAGTTTGTTCTTATTAACAGTCAGAGGTGATGCCTGTTACAGTCATAGGCGAAACACATTTTCCATCAGAAATTGCATTCTGCTGCGGCTTTGTCCTGTGCCTGCAGGATGCCTGGGCATCCATTTCCTCTTTTTAAAATGCACATGACACTGCATCCCAGCCAGCAGGCTTGGAAATGAGCAACTGGGGCACCGCCCTGGGGCCCCAGGACACGGAGCGGCGGCAGCCAAAGGCATCTGCCGAGCTGGGGAGCGCCAGCCAGGCTGCCGGGACATCGCCTTTGGTGCGCACAAGCCTCAGGCAGCTCCGTGATAATATGGCTGAACTATTTTGAGACATTTCAGAAATAAAAACATCAGCATGTTTCTTGTTGCATGGGGAAAGACCAAATCTCTTCCCTCTGCAGACCATAGATGGACCTGGGCCACTCCTTAAGGCAAAGCCCCTACCGAAGTAAAATACTGTTGGAATTTTATAATTAAGCTAAAGTTCTCATTTAAATTATCAAGAATACAAATTTAGTGGTGAAATGTAACTTTTAAAGACAAGCTTTAACTCTACCTTCCTTGTGATCTCTTTAAGTATTTTTTAACAGCAAGTCCAGTATGAAATGACAAATGAAATTACATTTTCTGTAATCAGCTCTGAATCTGGTAAGATCTGCTTAGATCTGAATCTGATCACTGACAAGCTACAGTACTGCAATAACTGACAGTACTCTTTTTTAGAAACAGAAGGGGGCTGTCGTTTAGCAGTGCTTGCTGAGAGAAAAAAAATGCTGGATTTAGGCTTTTTCTGAGGCCAGATGAAGGCCAAGATATATCAGCTTCTGGAGTTCCCCAAAGGGGCCTCTGACTACTTTTCAAAGCCACATGAAGTGATTCCAGCTGAGGCTTGGATCAAAATTACCTTTTTGTCAGAGCTCAATTTGCAAAGCAATGATAGATAACCTCCAGAAAATGGCACTGCTACTTCTAATAATATTTCCAGGTTGACAGCATTAGAAAAATAGCAGAAGACAGCAAACTGAAAGGCTCACGATTTAATGGGCAACTGGAGATGGCTAAGAATCAAATTGAAGTTGATGGAGAGATCACTAAGGAGTTCATCCAAAAAGTGAAAGACTTCTTGTTAGGTAAATATGCAATGTTCTTTTTGACTCATTTTATATATATATATATATATATNCTTTCTCCCAGGTGACAGTACTTTGTACCAATTTTACAGTGTAACTGTTACATTCTGATTATCATCTTTTATTACTATGTTTAATTTGAAGCATACAAGTAAACCCCTCTGTTCCCGGTTTATCTGAGTAAAGGACTACTAAGATAATTTCATACAATACATAATGGCCAGGCATGTCCAATGCATCCTCAAATTGTTATTCCACTCCCTTCTTCCAGGCCCATAAATAGAGGCTCTCCGTAGGGAGCGTGGGAATTAGGACACATCCTGCTCCATCGTCTCCATAAAGCTGTAACTTGAGGAATCAAAGGTTTCTGGTAGAACTTCACAGCTCTCATAAAAAAAAAAAAAAAAAAAAAAAAAACAAAAAAAAC
>WEIT01040046.1:63626-110812 GCA_013389985.1 Dryoscopus gambensis
GCCCGGGCTGGGGCGGCGGGACGAGCCGCCCCTGCGGGAGGGAGGCGCGGGCAGCGGTCTCCGGTGGGGCA
Source organism: Dryoscopus gambensis (assembly GCA_013389985.1). Taxonomy (NCBI): domain Eukaryota; kingdom Metazoa; phylum Chordata; class Aves; order Passeriformes; family Malaconotidae; genus Dryoscopus; species Dryoscopus gambensis. The sequence continues at coordinate 63,698 of WEIT01040046.1, forward strand.
GCATCGGGACCCCACAGCCCGATGCGGTACCCCACGCCCCGGGTCCAGGGAATCCCCCGCGGCTTTAGGCTCCCGACCCCCCTTTCCTGATCGAGGTCAATAAGGAAGAATGTGCCGCAGTAACTTCAATTAATGCTTTATTTCCAGGCTCGCTCGGAGCCGTCTAGACAGCTTCCTGATGGAGAGTGGGCTGTAGGGCCCTGCAATGTTTTTTCCACAGTCTCTGTAATGTAATTACATGTGTATGGTCTCGGAGTGAAAGGATGCAAATAAGGTTGTCTCAGCACATCTGGTGAGCTGCTGCTTTTTAAAGCCAGAGGCAGCTCATCGAACTTAAAATCTCTGAGACAGAAGGGATGGTGGAGAAGAATAAACTATCAATTATCCGTGGAACTCTTTTGAACTGAAAGTAAAGGGATAATCTCCGGACGAATTACTGTGGAGACAATAGGGCCGGATTCTGGCCCTTGGAAGGAAAACCACAGGAAGCAGGAGGGGCTGTAGCACTTGACTCATTTGTGCCCTGAAGTTACCAAATCTCCCCTCATCGCTTCCCCACCTTTAGTTTTACCGTATAAGCTCTGTCTATTAGAGTTAATGCTTTATTTGATGTGCGATTTCAGAGTATGTTGAGATTGACTTTAACAACATAATCCTCTCTGGTAGAACAAAATAACAAAGGTGCTGTATTATGTTTTCTTGTCTTAAAAAATGTTGAAGTCCCATTGTAAAAAGCATCACTTCAGAAGTCTCGTGTGCCCATATTCCTGATCTCCCAGCCCCAGTTCAGCATTTGGAATGTCCCTGGTTACTTCTGAACCGTAATGTGTGGTATTGAAGAAGTCGTGGGAAGGTGCCAGTATCCTCTTAATAACATGGGGCTTGGCTGCACTGAGTGCTTTGCAGAATTAGGTCTTCTAGGATTCAGTTTTGGTCAGAGGAGGAGCAAGTTGTGGCATGAGGTGCGGGGGAGAGAAGCCTGGAACAGACAGTAGGGAACCTCTTCCCTAGGACCCCTGCTCTTGCCATTCTTTGTGCTGGAGGAGTGTTTGAGGGCTCGTGGGAGGTGAAGCCCTGAGCTTGGGAGGAGCCACTGAAGCCAGAACTGGTGAAATGGAAAGCCTGTGTGGTGCAGACCTGCCAGCTCTCACGTTCTTGGCTGATAAAGAATTGCGCTTGTCTCCATAAATGTACTGGAGGAATGATGCCTGTGCAGCTTTTGCCAGGGATAAGTTCCTGGTGTGTTGGGGCTCCCTCACTGCCATCCAATGATCTCCTCTCCCTCATCTGCCCCCTCCCGTCCGTCTGGGCAGGAACCCTCCCTTTTGGTTCAGTTTGCACCCTACCTTGCAATCACAAAGTGGTGGTTTTAGGCACTCAGACAATGCAAAAATAGCACTGTTTGTAGTAATACCCATGATGGGGTTTTGTCTCCTGGGTGAAGAAGCTTCCAGTTTTCCCTAACAGCACATGCCAGACTTGCTCCGAGCTGGTTTTACTTGGGCACACCTTGTAATGTGAGCAAATGGACTTTATGTGCACGGTTTGGGGTTGCAGTAGCAGGCGAAGATACAAGGTTTGGGTAGGAGTTTAACAAGCTGAATTCAGAGGAAAGGGCTAAATCAGTGAGGGCCCCTTGATGTGCATTGAGCCTCATGGGAGGTATCCCTAATACAGGCAACTTGCATCTCCGAACCAGCTTCCAAAAGCCTGTGTTATTTCACACAAGTTGTTAAGATGCAGTTTTGCACGTGTGCATTCTTACAGAAGCAATTCAGCAGTTTTCTGTAGATGCTGCCATTGGTTCTGAATTCCAGCGGTGAATATGTGCGCTGGAAGAGATTTTCTGAAACTGCAATTTTGATTGAAAACATGCTTCCCCTAAAAATGAAGCTTATGGAATTCCTGGCATATTTTCCATTTGGGAATGTGCATTAATTCATAAAGGTAAATACACTTAGCATTTCAGTGAAAAAATATCCTTGATGACTCCTGCAGGCAAAATGAGTGGAATGTGATATGGATGGAAAATACTCTTATCTGCAGGAAGCAACTATTGCCCCATGGATAAAATCAGTAATGCTGATTATCATGTTTTTTCAGGAGGACAAAAAATGTTTCATATGTGACTCGGAGGATCCCTTCCACGATACTCTCAATCCCGACAGTCATCGCATTGAAAATGTCGTAACCACCTTCGCTCCAAATCGCCTGAAGCTCTGGTGGCAGTCGGAAAATGGTATGCGGTTTGTCCAGAGCAATTTCCGGGGCTGGGAGCTGTTTTCCCTCCTTTTGTTTAAGGGTACCTGTGGATTTGCTGGTATCTCTGGCCTGCTGATTACTGCCCTGTGAAGGATCATGCTGTGTGAGAAGATGAGTAAAACTGGCTGCTTTTGTGTGCCCTGGAGCGGTCCTTAATCTGTAACAAAACTCCCTGAGTCCCCCAGAAGTGTTGGAAACAGCTGTCCAAGGACTCTGCAAGAATCCTTTCCTAAAGAGAAGAGTTTTCCACACTGGCCTCACATCTCCCTCATTTTTGGGCAGCAGGAGCGCAGCAGCCGTCCAGGAGTAAATATCCCAGGGCAGCGCTGCCAAGGCAGCACAACAGGGCTTCCCCACGCCGCTGGGCTGGAGGCTGTGGAAGGAGGAGGTTTGGGCACAGAGCTGGGGGCTGTTGCCCTGCCTGCAGACCTCCCATTTCCTTTTCCTACCCCAGGAGAGTAAAGCCAGGGGTATCTCTTATCCTACAAGCTGCCTTCTCCCTCCTGAGCTCCCTGAATTTCTGTACCATATGCCAAATAATAAAATGAACTGCAGAAACAAGCCAGCTAGTTAAAAACAAAAATTGCATATTAGTTTGGTGGGGTTTTTGTTTTTTGTTTTAATCCTTCCTCTGCCTCTTTTACTTTTCTGGCTATGCTTTTGGCATGCCTTCTTAACACAAAACAAGGCAGCGAGGGTTTCTCAAACAGCAGTCTTACCCTGAAGCCTTAAAGCCAGCTGGACAGGATGGGATTTCTGCAAATGCATTGGCAGTAACTGCCTTACTGTATATGAAAAAAAAAAAAGGTAATATTTGTAACAGTTTTGCTGCCTGTTAAAGAAAGGTTTTCACTAAATCCTTTTTAACCATTTAGATCAGCCTAGCAAGCTGCTTGCCTCCAGCAGCTTCCAGCATTCCAGATAATTCATGTTTTTTGCAACAGGCTTGGCAGCATTAACACAGAAAAGTTCTTAGCTCATAAGGTCATGAAAATGTCCTTCAACAATAAAAAACAAATGATTCTTTCTGTGCAATTCATGTTTTCATCTATTCAGACATACAGCATAAGAGACCATTGCTGCATGCTTCACAGAAGGTTACAGCTGGTCAAAAATTTAAGTGCCTTTTTGTTTTATTATTTTTATTTCCTACCCTTTCTCCTCTCTGTAAATCTTGATTTTATTTTTTATTTCTAACTACAGTATAATTAGTATCCAGCTGTTTTGAGAGCTCTTTCACAAGGCAAAATAATATTTGTAGTTGTTTTTCTTCCTTTCTATGTAGAGTCCTTGACCGCAGGTAGTTGTACAGCAGTTTGGAAAGCCTTTTGCCTCTCACCATTTTCTTAACCCTCGGGACTGCAAAGCAGGGCTGTGATAGTTGCATTAGGAGTGTCTCAAAACTAGGTTGTAAAGGAGCTGTTCTTCTGGACAGGAGAGTCCAGAGTGAGAGAAAAATGGTAGGAAATGGCCCCCACCAGACATCAGTGAGACTGGGAGTGTTAGGGCTGCAGAAGCTTATGCTGCTGCTGCTGCCAGAGAGGCTGTGGTGTGGGAGGACAGCCTGGGGCCACCACACAGCTCTGGGCTCAGCATCCCCAGCTGTACTGGGGGCTTTGGTGCCAGGACTCAGCCCATGGTGGTCCTGTCCTTGCCTGAAATCCAACGATGCCAGCCATGGTTCTCAGTCTGAAATTGCAGCACTGCAGGCTCACACTCTGGGTGTGGCGTGTTTGGTGCTGATCACGTACAGGAATTCCATGTGTGATACTCTTCAGCAGGTCCTTGGTGTCTCCCCCTGTACTCCAGGAATGCACAAAACCATCATATTCCTTTTTGCACAACAGAGTCAAGTGCTAAAGAAAATAGTCTCTGAGCCAACAGAGTGCAGAGCTTTGGCAAAATTTAGATGTAGAGACTGGCAGGTGTTGCTGAACACCTTTTCCCTGCCCCTGCAGGTTTGGAAAACGTGACTATCCAGCTGAACCTGGAGGCTGAGTTTCATTTCACTCATCTCATTATGACCTTCAAGGTAAGGAAGCCACAGCCTTACCCCAAACCCTAAAGCATGAGGAAATGAGACTCATGTTTTTCATAGTCCTTCATGTCTATTTGAAATTTGGGATTTGGGCTTTGTCTGAGCTGTTAGACCTGAATTTTTTGTAGCTGCCAACCATTAACCAGTGCTGAAGTCATGCAGAAAGGCTGAGTTGTGACTTGAGTTTGAACTCCAGTGAAGCTGGGTTTTGTGTTGGTGTGTCTCTCTGGTGGTTGTGTTCTAGAAGATGGTTAGCTAAATCGTATAGTAGCAAGGATTTCTTTCCTGAAAAAAGTTGGCCATGGTGTCAGTTTTCATTTGGCAAATGGAAAGGTCTTCAGGAAGAAGGAACATCTGTACACAAAGTGTCTTTGTTTTTTGTACAAACAGATGTCTTGGAATGGTAGATTATGTCCTGTACATCCTAAATGCTCTTCCCATGTGGACAAATTAATCTCTTTGTTTTTACACATCGGCTTTCTAGGACAGCTGGTTCCTCTTCCTGTGGTGTTGACTAGGGTTTCTTCCCCTGCCTTAAGGTGGTGGCTGAGGTGGAAGCTGGTCCTTCCTGCTGGAGCCAGCAGTGAGGGACCCCCAAAAAAACCCTGATGTGATGTGGGTGCTGCAGTCATTGTACTCCAGTGCTGCGGCTTGATCTGCTGTCAGAAGACTGCAGGGGAAAGATAGTTTTAACGATGGTTTGTGGACTTTGTGTGGTAGACACTTGAGCTGCCTTACTTTTGAGTTGCTAAATTTTTTTGTTGGGTGAGGTACTATTTTCTAAGTTGGGTGATATTTTCAGCCAGGAAGCAGAGAGAAAATTTCTTTCCACCTGTGACTGAAATGCTTTTCTGCTTGGCTCTGGGATGTCCTCCCTACATAAAACTAAGGAAGAGATTGTTGGCATTTCTTGGTAGGTACAAACCAGGGTTAAATTAATATCTGGTTTTTGAAAGGCAGCACATAAATTAAAACATGATATTTTTTAGGTCAGAGGGATTAAAAATCTTTTCAAAATCTCATTAGTTAGTTGTTCTAGAGTTCAATACATGTAGGTAAGAAGGACACTGTGTGAAGCAAATGCAGCCTGACAGAGTCTGGGCAAGACCAGCTGGAGGAGGGTCACTGGGGACTGGGGGAGTCAAGCGCAGCATGAGTGGATGAAGCTGAACTTCTCAATCTCCTTAAAGGAGGTTTTCTTAAGGCAGCACAGAGGACAGGTGACACTGAACATCAAGGATGCCGCAGAAGGTCATGTGGTCAGACAAAGAGAGGTAGGAGATGCTGGGGCTTCTCTGAACATCAGAGGTACCTGCTCAGCAGTAACTTCTGGGCGTCGGAGCTGGACGGGAAGCACTGACAGTGGCCTCCTGGTCCCTACAGTAGGAGAGGAGGCCCATTAGCTCCTTTGTAAAAGATCAGGTGAAGAGGTACAGCGAGGAAGAAGACAGTGCTACTTTCCACAAACAGTGGGAAAAAATCCTTTTGTCTCTGTAAAGCCCTGCTTTAACTCCCACTTTTCAGAAAGGGTTTGGAATCCAAAAAACTTACACGTTTTCTTATTTATTGTAAGTTAGTTTAAGCACTTGGCCACCGAGTGCCGTCTTTTGAAGATGGGTAGTCGGTGGTCTGTGTGTTATTTCATGTATCTTTTTCTGAGAAGAAAGTGGAATATCATCAGAAAAATATTTCCAATATTTCTACATACTGGAAATAGTCAGTGCAGGGAGAGAGATTAATATCTAGATACGTGGATTGCTCACACTAACAAGGCTCTATGTAAATGCAAGTAATAATTAACCAAATAAAATCTCTTGTTTTTCCAACTATTAGACATTCCGTCCTGCTGCAATGTTGATTGAAAGATCGTCTGACTTTGGACAGACTTGGCAAGTTTACAGGTATTTTGCATATGACTGCGAGAGCTCATTTCCTGGGATTTCAACTGGACCCATGAAGAGAGTGGATGATATAATTTGTGATTCCCGATACTCTGACATCGAACCTTCAACAGAGGGAGAGGTCAGAGACATTTTTTTCCAGTATGTTTATTGCGTAGACTTTTTGCTTTCAAATTCAGATTGAAGCTGAATCTTCAATTGTTTGATTTTTCTTCCAGGTAATATATCGTGTTCTAGATCCTGCTTTTCGAATTGAAGATCCATACAGTCCAAGGATTCAGAGTATGTATGCAGTTACCTTTCAGGCTGATTTGAAAGCATTTCAGTACTTACTTGCTTAGAAAAACCAGTAAGCCACAAAGTCATGCATTAGCCCCAGTAGCAGTTTTGAATTTGTGTATGGCTCCTTTTCCTGACTCAGACAGTGATGTGCTGGGAAGTAAGGATCAGTGTTGTGAACTCAAGGCACTGCTCTTAGACACTTCATTCGAGTTGGTCCTTTTCTTAACTGATCAGGAATTTATTTTCATGAACGATCCCCTCTCCCCAAAATACATGCAGTCACCAAGAGAAACCTTGGAATGTGATCCTGTGATTGTACAGTATTCAGAAAGCAAATAAACAGACCTAAAAAGCTACTTATTTCATTGTGCACTTCTAGCTAAAATCAGTGGGGCTGTGTTTTGTTTTTCAGAACAAAGTCATGACTTTAGAACAGTTGGCCATGGTAGCACTGTGTGGCAGGACCACACAGATGTGGTCATAAACAACAGGTTGCTCTAATGTTCCTGCACGGTCATGGCAATCCATGAGTGCAGAGGTGGAGAGATCTGTTGCTCAGCTTGGCTTAAAGAGAAACCTTGTGGGGCATTTGGCCTGAGGGAACTGCAGTACTCAGCCTTAAGCCGACCTCTGATTTAATATGCATTCTCAGATTTGGTTCATGGTCCTCAGTGTAAAGCTACCTGGAGCAAAAGGAAATATGTGAAGTAGAGGAGTGTCTGCTGGTTGCTATGAGTTTAGTGTTGGTTTTTGTACTCAACATTTTAAAGGAGAAACTGCTTTCATGGGCTTGAAGTGCTTTTTCAAGCTTAGTTCAATGCTTTAAGAAATTACACAGGATTCAAAGTAAACATGTAGATGGTATTAATTACTGCAATATTGTATTCCCATGGATTATCCCTCAAGAACTTCTTTGTATTTGGTCAGTGATGGGGTGTTGCTTCTTTCCACAAAATGTAACTAAATATATTTGCTAGGAAAGTTGGGGGTATACAAAAGAAGGGTTACTTGTCTTTGTTTCCAACTAAGACGTTTTCCAAAAGTCTCAGAACTCTTAAGGCTCCTGGTCCACTTGGCAGCAGTTTCTTAATATCAAGTCCTTGCTCATATTTTAAAACTCCAAAGAACCAGTGTCTTTTAGGTGGTGCTTTTCTGCTTGCCTTTAATGTTTGTGTATGTGCCTGTGCATGTCTATAATAAAATAGACCAGTATTTTTAATTATGCTTAAACTTACTTATACAGTTATGAACCTGTAGTAAAATAATGTAATTTCTTTTTTTTTAATTTGTGGGGGTATGAAGTGATGTGTAGGTGCTGAAATTAAATCTGATCTAATCTGCCCACAGGAAACATGCTTAGGAAGTCACTCCTGGCTTCCTCCCATTCAATATACTATCTGGAAATGGGCTTGCTGGTTAGGTTTTTTTTGTGTGTGTGTCCCCTGCAGACCTATTAAAGATCACAAATCTGAGAGTCAAATTTGTCAAGCTGCACACGCTGGGAGATAACCTGTTGGACTCCAGGATGGAGATCCGAGAGAAGTACTATTATGCCATCTACGACATGGTGGTTCGTGGGAACTGTTTCTGCTATGGACACGCCAGTGAGTGTGCGCCAGTGGAGGGCTTGGATGAAGAAGTGGAAGGAATGGTAAATATTCACACTTTTCTGCATAAAGCTCTTCTTGTCTGTGCCTTTTTTAAATGATTTGAACACAAATGTAAAGATGACACTCTGTCCCTCACCTCTGCATGCTTGATTTTCAGACAGCAGAACTGTTTTAACTATTCCTCCTCAGCCAACACGTCTGTCATTATTGGTGTTAATCAAACACAGATCTCAGATTAGGTGATAATTGTTTTAACATTCCTTTTCTAATTATGTTAAAGAGCTGATGAAATTGAAAAGTAGGAATGAAGAAAAGGAGTGTAACCTTATTAGGTCAGAGACCGGTGTATGAGTTGATTTGCTTACCTTAAAATTGAAGTGAATACAGGCATCAAAGATGGAAACACCTGTGAATCAAACATAACCTGTGTTTGTATCAGTTGTTACCAGCTGAGAAGTGGAGGTTGTAGCCCTAATAAACACAGGCCTTGAAGGAAAACCCTGATTGCCTCCATGGTGCGCTGCTGCACAAGTGCCACATCCCTTCTGGGGTCTGCTTTTCCCCATGATTTTGCCTGACAAGCAGTAATAGCACCCTGTTAATGGGTGAGTTATTAACTGGTTGGAGATGTGGAAGCATGTGGGAAGGTTGTGTGGGTTGTCCAGGGCTGCAGGATGCTGTCGAGCTGGGTCTGCTCCACTGCTCTGTGTTTGAGGCAGTGTCTCCACCCAAGCTTAGCCTTTAACATCACGGCTACAGTGCTGGTAGTGCCAGTGGTCTGTGGCTGCAGCTCTCCCACAACCACGGTTGGTCAGCTTGGTGCTTGTTCTGTACACACTGAAGGCAAAGCCTGGGGCTGATGGATAAACCCCATCCAAACTGGCTGTTATCTTCGCTTTGAAAACCAAGGCAGGGCTGGAAAGAGGGCACTGGGCTAGTGACCTGCTGGTATAAATAGATGCATGTTAATAGCTAATTAACAGCTAGTAAACAGCTAGCTTTTAGTTCCAATAGGCTTTTGTGATTATTGAGGTGAAACTATGCTTTCTTTGTTTATTTCTGAAAGCATTTATTCAGGCACTAGTTTCAGTAAGGAACGGAGGACAAATTTGTATGAGGATACCTGGGCAGGTAAAGAACATTTGGCCTGTTATGCCTTTCTAAATGCAGTTACTTGGATTTAAGTCTCCAAAAGTATATGTCCATTATGCTTTATTTTGCGTTAATTATAGAAAGGTTTGGGATTTTTTTCCTTTTTCTTTTATAACCAACTCTTTTTTTTATTCTTTTTTTTTTTGAATTACAGGTTCATGGTCACTGCATGTGCAGACATAATACCAAAGGATTAAATTGTGAACAGTGTTTGGATTTCTACCATGACTTACCGTGGCGCCCCGCTGAAGGTCGCAACAGTAATGCGTGCAAAAGTGAGTTGGAGTAAAATGCAGAACTGGGTGCCCTGAGCATTTTGTGCTGTTACTTGGCAACTTGTGACCATGTAAAATCCTTCATGTTCTTTGGTTGACACCAGTGTGTCTTTTCTGCAGAGTTGCACTTCTCCCAAGACTCTTACTTTGCTTTGTCTTTGTCACAGAGTGCAACTGCAATGGGCACTCCAGCCAGTGCCACTTCGACATGGCTGTGTACATGACAACGGGGAACACCAGCGGGGGCGTGTGTGACGACTGCCAGCACAACACCATGGGACGCAACTGCGAGCAGTGCAAGCCCTTCTACTTCCAGCACCCAGAGAGAGATCTGCGGGACCCTGATGTCTGTGAGCGTAAGTGCAGCCCCACCCACAGAGTGGGAATGGCCTTGGGATCCTTGGGGAAAGGGGGTTGTCTTGGAGGTGTTGAGTGAGCCTGTCTGGGTTTTGTTTTCTCTTTGAGAATCTGGAAATTTACCTGGTCCTTGCATGTCCGACTTACGTCATGCCTAATACTTGCAGGAGTGACAGTCTTTCTACACAGCAGCTGAGTTTCAATAATTCAGTGTGAGACTTGGCCTTCAATTTTGTAGCAGTTAATAAAACACATACGATGCTTCCTTCTTAGCTTGCAACTGTGACCCAGCTGGCTCCCAAAATGGTGGGATCTGCGACCGCTACACTGATTTCTCCACTGGCCTCATTGCCGGACAGTGCCGTTGTAAATTATTTGTCGAGGGGGAGCGTTGTGACCTCTGCAAAGAAGGTTTCTATGGCCTGAGTGCCGATGACCCAGCGGGTTGTCAGTGTGAGTAAAAACATATGTTCCTTTATGTGTGATCAAAAGCTCTTTGAGGAGCTGTTAGTGCTGGGAGAAGTTGGTTTGTGGATTTTTTTTTCTTTTTTTCATGTTTTTGCTAAAGGAAAAACATTACTGTAGATTTGCTGTAGCTTGGAGCCCACCAGCCCTTAAAATGTAGTTTACCAGCTGATCCTTCTAGTGTATTCAGTGGAAATAGCATAATCCTCCTCATTTCTTTTCAATTATAAGTCTCTAAGCCAGGGAAGTTTTACTGGGATGGGTGGTGGGAAAAGAGTGAAATTAATTTCTGTCCTGGGGAATTCAGGGGAAACTTTAAGGTATATATTTAAGTTGAATGCTATCTAAAATATAACTCCAATCCTGGTTTTGACCTGCCTGTTTGTATTTCCCAATCTAGCTTGTGCGTGTAATCCACTGGGTACCCACCCTGGGGGGAATCCTTGTGATTCGGAGACAGGAAACTGCTATTGTAAGCGTCTGGTGACAGGAAAGCAGTGCAATCAGTGTCTGGCAAGTAGTTCACCGTAAAATAAATTAGGAGGCATTGGTGTGAGAAAGGCTGGAGTGTGGGAAGCATGGAGCAAGGTGCCACTGTCTCTGACTGCCTACTAGCCCATGCCTGGCATTCAGGCTGGAGAGGGCACCTCGGGATGTCAGGAGCCATGAGGTGTACTGTGTTTTGGGGAGCTGGGATGCATGTCAAGGTAGACAGGAGCATCCAGTTTAATTGCTGGGACCATAAGGAGTGAGACATTAGGGTACCTGTGATTGCTCTGTAAAAATGAGGGATCTAGAACAGTTCTGCTGAAGTCCTTGCTGGGGTGAAAGACAAAGCGGTCAGGGAAACAGTGTTACCAAAAAAATTCCTTTCTAAACAGGCTATTATTTTAGGCAGGGATTATTTCGTACACATACGTTTCCATGTAGTGTTTATGCATGCTGGAGTGTTATAGAAACACACTGTCAGATAACTGGAAACTCTCATCTAGCAGTGAACTGCATGGAAAAAACAAACAAGTCTGTCTGTCTATCCAGTAAGCAAGTTCCAGACTAGCAGCCCTGCAAGGGTAGTGCCCCACACAAATACTCACCACCCCAGATGTGGCTCTCTTGCCCTTGAAATGAGGGTCAGCAGAGTGGGAGGAGAGCAGGTAGGGAAGTGGTGTTGGTACTTGTGGGGGTAGACTCACAACCAGGGGAGAAGGATTCATGGGTTGCGGGGCAGTCTGGGATAGTTTATGCTGAGTGTTTAAAAGTGTGCCTTTGGGTTAGATGGAACTAGGTCTGCACCAGGTTACAGTGCTGGTGATGTTTTGTCCTGCAGCCTGAGCACTGGGGCCTGAGCAATGACATGGATGGATGTCGGCCGTGTGACTGCGACCAGGGCGGAGCGCTGAACAACAAGTGAGTCTCAGCCCGGTGACTCTCCTGTCATCATTCACCCAATTTCACCTTGTTGCACGCACAATATCCAGGTCTCAGTGTGCTCTGGGGAGGATGTGTGATACCCATATTTCTGCTTCAGAAAGTGGCAGGTGGTGACACTGCAGCAAGGGTGACAGAGGCATCCATGTCTTTTCTATGCTGAGCAATCTCTGTTTGTGCCACTGGTGCAAGTGAACATGTAAAACTGGTTTTAGTGTACTCTGCCTTTGTCAGCCAGAGTAGGAACCAGACATGAATTAAGCTCTGCCTTGGCTGTAACCTGGGATATGGTCCATGTCAAAGCTTTGCTCTTACAGGATGAAAGCAGGAATCAGTCAGTGACATGGACAGGCTGGTTCTTTCTTTGCTCCCAAATCTCCCTCTGGCCGGTTTGTTTGCCCACTGGTGCTGGGGTAGCACGCTAGCTGCGCAGTACTGCTTTGTTGCCCCAGTGGTGCTGCACGGGGTGGGATGTGGACCTGGAAGTGCCCACTGGGAATATGGACGCTTTTTAGAGAAAACTGTAGTTTGAATATGCATCCATCAGTATCAGCATGGAAAGGTCCTGGCTTAGATGCCCTGTCAGTGGGGTGCTGGGTATTCAGATTGCTCCTGGGACTAGAGCAGTTCTCTAGGTGTGTGTCTGACCCTGGCTTTGTCAACAGCAGCATGTTCTTTTGCCTTTTTTTTTTTCCCCCTCTCCCCTTCCTTCCACAAACCCTTTGAAATGTGATGCTTTTGTCTAAAGCCACAGAAGTTTCCCAAGGGGGTCAATGAACTATTTCCCACTGGAGCCCATGGGACCACACTGGGGGAGTGTGGGACTGCTCTTGGTGTGACTCCCATAGGTTGTCACAGCCTGTGGACACCCTGTCTGCATCAGGGATTGGCGTGGGAATGTCCCACGGGCTGTCTCTCCTGTCTGCTCCCGAGTGAATTATTCGCCCTCGGCAGACAGCAGTGTGGATGTTAGGGATTATTTACTCCCCCGTGCTTGCTCCCTGCGCACAGATGGGTTACACCACACAGCTCAGAACGGCTCCCCCAGCGCAGCTGCTTCCAGTACTTTGGGGTAACAGCTCAGCCATGTTTCCCATGCACTGAGCCTGTTGATTGCAAAACCATATGGGGAGTGGACGTGCAGCATCCTGGCACAGGCAGGCAGCAGCTGTGCTTTCCTCCGACCGCAGGAGAGCCACAAAGCCCATGTCTGGCTCCTGACTTCTCTCTCTCATGTCATCGGGAAGGGGGAGCTTTGCCCTCCTCAGGGCTCCTCTCCTCAGCTGCTGAATTCCTGCCTTCTGGCGCCCACTCAGGGTGTGGGATGCTGTGCCTCGCCCAGAATTCATCCCTGTGGTGTAACCCAGGTGGTGGAGTTATTGCCTCCCTGGAGGGGAAACTTCCCAGCTCCTCTTCTGGGACAGCTAAGGCACTTCTGGCATCTCAAAATGAACATTTAAGTGAATCTCTGCAACTTCAAAAATAGTTTAAGTTAAAAATTACTCTTTGTCTGAAGGCTTGAGGAGTCTGGAGATTGTTCATGGAAACCAGAGGTATTTGCCTTTAAAAAATGTTTCTAAATCCCAGTCAAGTTTAAAGAAAGAGGTATATTTTAGTGGACCAAAAAACCTTCCTTTGAAAAAGTGTGATTGGGTGTGTACAAAATTACAAAAGGGTTCTTCATGATGCAGGGCAGACACTCTGGAGACAATAAAACAGCCAAAGGCAGTTTGGGGATAGAGCTGTATTGAGTAAAGAAAATGGCTTACTATGAAAGAAGGGGAGATCTGTGTGTCACTCTGGACAGACCTTCTGGTGATGGCCCTGACTGCCCCGTGTCACCGGTTGCATCTGTCCTACTTTAAAGCAACCAGGGATGATTTTTCTCATGTGTAGCTGCTGATGGCGACCTGTCTGGATGCTTTGCAACAAGTGAGAGCAGCTGAGCATCCCGGGAAATGTAGGGTTTGTGCATTGCTCTGCCTCAGACCATACAAACAGGTATGCTGCCTGTGTGGCTTGCAAGCTTGGAGCCAAAGGCTGCCCTCGCCTTGCAGGGCAGATGTGCCTCTTGGCTATGTCTGGTAGCAAGTGAAGCTCCCAGAACTCCTGTCTCCCAGGGAACCACTGCAACCGCAGCATGAAATCCTCTCACCATCCAAACAGAGGAAGCTGCTTGCAAACTGCCTACTGGAAATGGTCTCTGGTCCATGCTTGCTTCCAGCCTGAGCCTAGATGCTGTTTTGGAGAGTGATAGTTGGGTTGAGCCAAGTCTGTACCCAGGACTGTGCTCCCGTTTTAGTAGTGCAGATGGCCCAGCTGCAGAGCCCAAGAGCATTTCGTATCTGCTGTGTTCAGAGGTGCTTCTCCTCATGTGTTATTTAAAATGTCTAAGTGGAAGATGGCTCTAACACTGTCTCAGCATAGCCAAGATCTGTTGTAAATTCACTGCTCTTCCATTTTAGCTGCTCAAGTGAATCTGGCCAATGTGAATGCCGGCCCCACATGTTTGGACGTCAGTGCAACCAGGTGGAGCCTGGCTATTACTTCATTTCACTTGATCATTACATCTACGAGGCAGAGGAAGCCAACTTGGGTCCCGTGAGTAGCAGTTTTAGTGGTCTGGAGTGTCTAGAGAGATGTGGGAAAGTTGTTCACCAGTTGGCTCTTGGAAGTGTCTTTTATACCCAGTGTGTTTTGCAATTAAAATGCGGAAAACATGAAACTGAAATGTATCAGGAAACCATTAACCTGTAGCTCTTCAATATTAGTAGCAATAAATAATGTAGTAATTGAGGGGGGAGGAATTTCCATTTTTCTTTTTAAACCTGTTTTTTTTATCATCACTGTACAGTTAGTTTTCTGTCACCATCCCTCTCTGTATCCTGCTGCATGTGTACCTACCACATCTACTTCTCCTCTTTTCTCAAGAAGGGTGGGACACAGACATTGGCTCTTCTCTTTGGTGCCACTGAAACTGAGAGTGAACAAAGCACACATTTAAGCACATTGCCACAGCTTTTATTGTTCCTGTACATCAGTAACATTTCTTTTATTAATGACTAAAACCATAGTTGATTGTGCAAAAAACTGTTTTTGTAAGTGAGGTTGCCTCTAGCTTGCTTTGCCTGCGGGCACTGTACAACGGGGTCTCTGTCTCTTTCTGCTGCCCATCACACAGCCTTGCTTTCAATTCATTAACAGCAGCTAGGTGATTACATCAATCATTTTTGCCTCCAGCAAGGAGTCAGGGAGATGGAAATAACGGTTTCTCTAAAGCAGTAGATCCTTGTCTGCCTACAATCAGGGCACTTGGTGCCCTAATTTATTTATTTTGAGCAAAATGCAGCCACTTTGCAGCTTCAGCCAAGGCGGAGGATTTTTGCTCTCAGGTAACTGCAGAAAGGGAAGGCAGCACAGAGCAGAAGTTGTACCACAGCAGAGGGCACATGAGCTGGCACAGGGTTTTTGGTGCATTTGTGTCTGCCCAACTGGAGTGGTGGTACCCGAGGCCCTTCCGGGGCTCAGGGATGTAGGAGCCCAGCACAAAAATCCACCTTGCCAAGCAGAGCAAGGGGATGTGCTACTAGTTTGCCTTTTGAAACCTTCAGAACCAACAGTTTTAAAAAACACCAATATTGAAAAGCTTTCTCACAAATCTGATGATAGAATAAAACTCTGAATTCCCAGGTAGGGGTCCAGCACAAGACAAAATGAAGTGGCACAGAGTTGCAGGGATTCACAGGCAATGCCGAGCCCCTCTGCTCCTCACAGCTGCATGGCCTTGCTCATGTCGTGCCTGCCATCCTTTCTGGGCAGCTCTGATCTTTTGTGCAAAGCCAAAAGGTAAAACTTACAGCCAGGCTCTATGCAAAAGAGAGCTTCCTTAGGAATGCACAGGATGTTGTTCTGTTGAGAGAACTATTAGTGGATACAGATACATTTGAAACGGGAAATTTGAGCACCATGTTTCTATTTTCTCTTACCTTTTTCCTCTTTTTTGCTTTATATAAAAAATAGATAAAAGCCTGACAGCTCAGACTGAGGAGGGTGACCATGTGTTGATTTGGCTATTAAATATCTATTGATGTTTAGGATGTCTGTTCTTTAGTGACACCCTGCTCGTTAAAGCCGTGATCTGCTTTTCAGATGTCATTTTGAGCAGTGGTTTGGTTTGAAACAGCCTGGTGTAGTGAGGAAGCAATTAGCACTCAGGCTAGGGTGGTTGATGGAACAGTGATGTGCCACTGCAGTAAATCCTACTGCTACAAGTACAATGTTGAAGTCTGTATGGTAAATGAGATGTCATAGCTGGTGATTTAGTTACTCCCAGCAAGTTTTTAAATTTATTTCTGCACCATAGCAGAGAAATAAATGAAGAGTTGTGCAGTCTTGTTTTGCTTTATCTGTCTTGCATTTATTATGTTGTTCAGTGAAAGGGCAATGGTGTGCACACATATGGATTTAAAAGAGAATTTGTATTGTCTGGGATGCAAACAGTGGATATTGTGATTCAGAAGTCATCCATCAGCAGAACCCTGCACTTTGTGTACCCACGTGGGGCTTGCAAATTTAATGGATCAGTACTGAAATATCTGTTCCCTGATTTGTAGGGAGTGAACATAATAGAGCGCCAGTACACGCCAGACCGTACACCATCATGGACAGGCATAGGATTTGTGAGAGTCCCTGAGGGGGCGTACCTGGAATTCTACATTGACAACATCCCCTACTCCATGGAGTATGATGTTCTGATCCGCTACGAGCCGCAGGTGGGTCTGTGAGTATGGGCATTGCTGCCTCTCAGCAGGTGGTCGCTGTCCTGGTGCACAGCTGACACAAGCCTGGCACTTTCAGGAGTCATCAGGGCTCAAAGACAAGGACAGATGTTCAGTTAAATGTCTGAGATGCATGAAAATCCAAGATGATGTTGACTATTTCTAGTACTACTTGCTTTACAGTTTATTTCACTATTGCATTGTTTTAGCACCTGTTTAATGAGCAAATTAAAAAATGACAAGTCCCATCAGGACAGATTAGATTATAAATTTATTATTGGCCAGATGGCCATCATGCACCTTAGGAAACAAATTGCCCATCTTGGATGTTGAATGCCTGCAGCCAAGAGTTTGCAAGCAGCTGGCTTTGGTAATTCACAAAGTGAAGGGAAAGAGAAAAATATCTCCATCTCCTTGCCTAGAGTTTGTCCGCAACTAACTGCAGTGAATACTCAGATGCAGGACCCAGAGGTGCAGGAAGAGAAGGTCACCAAACCCCATGATGAAGATGGGGCTGCTGGCCACCTGCTCCTTGCTCTCAGCCCATGCCTGCAGCTGGTAGATGACCCATTGATGTGGCAGCTGTAGCCCCACCATCCCTGAAGCACAGTGACCACCCTGTCTGTGCCCGCACTTTTCCTGGCCTGAGTTCAGGATGCTTCCAGGAGTTTATGATTATTACTTGATACTAATGAGCCTTTTTTTTCCCTCAGTTGCCTGATCAGTGGGAAAAAGCTGTGATCAGTGTCTCACGCCCAGGCAAGATTCCCACAGGTAGCCGGTGCGGCAACACAGTTCCTGATGATGATAATCAAGTGGTCTCACTGTCACCTGGATCCAGGTTGGTATAACGGGATGGGAAAAAGGAGAGAAAAAAAAAACCCCAACGTTTAAAAATTGAAGTAGAATAATGTCACATTTTCAGTTTGCTGTAGCCTCTATGAAAACAGGTGAAAATTAATTTCCAGTGGGTTATAAAACATATTTAGTAACGTGTCTGTAGAATCAAAGCTTTGAAGTTTATTCTCATTTTCTGATATGGTTTGTTCACTGAGTAAAGGGAGGGGGAGGTGTTTGAACAACCTGTCAGTGAACATTGGTTTGGCTCTTTACCTTGCCGATAACCTTTTCCGGTTCTGACTTGCACAAGCCTCCAAACTGCCTCTCTCACATCACGGCTTTTGTTCTGTCGGGTCTTGGCTGCTTTCTGTTATCTTGATTGCTTTATGGGGCACCTGAAATGCTTTATGGTGCTGTACGTTTGAAGTAAGGATTGTTTCCTGTTCCTCGCTCAGATATGTTGTTCTCCCACGGCCTGTGTGCTTCGAGAAGGGACTGAATTACACCATCCGCCTGGAGCTGCCCCAGTACTCCTCGGTGGACACGGAGACAGAGAACCCGTACACACTCATTGACTCTGTGAGCAGAATTTATTCCAGGGATGCTCTTAAAATCCTGAAAGTTTGCATCTCCTCTGGCATGTGTCTGTGTAAATTCAAACTAGTATTTTGCAGTGTTGTTCCTTGCAGCTGAAGTCAGATTTCAACTGAACAATGTAAAGCAATATAGATTTCTTTAAAAGTTCCACAAAGTATGTCAGTTGTTTTTCTTCTAAAAGGCTTTTGAGGTATTTTACAGGACTGCAGCTAGTCCACAGACCAGTAGTTTCTTTGGGGAGGCTAATGTGTGTCACGTAGGTTATCAGTATCAATGTCAGTGTCAATCTTTTTCTTTAGAATGGATAGAATTCGGTAGATTTGGTAAGAATTTGTCAGATACCAGAAATATTCCACCAAAACTAGAGAAAAATTGTCATTTCCCTTCCAAATTCTGTCTGGCTGTTTGCTTTTTAGCCAAAAAATGGTTAGAAACTGGGATAATACTGAATTTTCACAATTTTGGTGGAAGCTATTTATAAGTAGTGACACTTTGTCATTGTAAAATTGTTTTGTAGCTTGTTCTCATGCCATACTGCAAATCGCTGGACATATTCACAGTGGGAGGCTCAGGCGAAGACGTGGTCACGAACAGTGCTTGGGAAACTTTCCAAAGATACCGATGTTTGGAAAACAGCAGGAGTGTTGTGAAAACTCCCATGACAGATGTCTGCAAGAACATAATATTCAGCATTTCTGCACTACTGCATGAGACTGCGTTATGTACGTAACCATCTACTTGTAGGGTAAACCATGCCTGGGAGCTGGATGGCGCTTGCAGGCAGAGCAGTTTGCATGGGGAAGGTGTGTAGGTGGGATGAGGCAGGGGATTCACATCCTGTGCCACAGTGCTCACTCTTTCCAATGTTTTTCTCTGCTCAGCATGCCAATGTGACCCCCAGGGCTCCCTGAGTTCGGTGTGCGACCCCAATGGAGGACAGTGCCAGTGTCGTCCCAATGTTGTTGGAAGGCAGTGTGACAGATGCGCCCCTGGCACCTTTGGGTTTGGGCCAAGTGGATGCCGACGTATGTTAAACCCTTGGCCCTGGGCTGTGCTGTGATTGGGGCCCTGAGTTTATGGCTTGTCATGGAAACTCAGCCCCTCTCCCACTCTCCTTGCAGCGTGCGAGTGCCACGTCCGAGGCTCTTACAACGCCTTCTGCAACGTGGAGACGGGCCAGTGCCACTGCTTCCCTGGGGTGTATGGGCGGCAGTGCGACCGCTGCCTGCCCAGCTTCTGGGGCTTCCCCAGCTGCCAGCCCTGCCACTGCAATGGCCACGCTGATGACTGCGACCCCTACACCGGGGAGTGCCTGAGCTGCCAGGACCACACAGCTGGACACAACTGTGAGAGGTATGGCATGTGCGCCCTTTCCCTGGTCCCTGTCCTTCCCCACAGCAGAGTGGGTGCAGCAGCTGTTCCCCTCTGGTGCTAGTCCTGAGGCGGGTGTGAAGCCACAGGGAAATTTCCTGGGCTCCGGGAATAAGAGCAGCGCTTGTAGTCCTGGAGAATGATGAGAGTGGGGATCCCCTCTTCCCTGCCTGCAGCCTTGCACCTCACAGCAGTGCCTGTGTAAGTGACCCAGAGCACACTGCAGGACCTCAGGTCTTTAGCAAGCCATTGCAAGCCTTCTGAGAGGCCTTGCAGTGGCAGGGCTGACATCCAGCTGTGGGTCTCCTGCTCTTACACTGGTGTAAACCAGGCAAATTTGTGTCTGTGGACACACCTGCTAGGAGTGTGAGTGGTAAGGGACAGCCATAGGGATGTTTCTGCCAGTTGATTCTTTACAGTGGTAGAAAATCTGAGCTTGGTTACAGCAAGGCTGCAGTGTGTTTACCTGGAGTCCCTGCATGCTGTGTACCCTCTTGTGCAGGTGCCAGACTGGCTACTACGGAGACCCCATCCTGGGATCAGGTGACCACTGCCGCCCCTGCCCTTGCCCTGATGGCCCTGAGAGTGGACGCCAGTTTGCCAGTGGCTGTTACCAGGATCCAGTCACACTGCAAGTCGTGTGTGTCTGTAGCGTGGGATACATAGGTACTTGGAGGGAGTATGGAGGGGGTGGCTGGTTGGGTTGAACCTCTCAGGGAGAAGGGTGTGTTCCTATGGGTTAGATGTGACCACAGCACCAGCATCAGTGGGTTGTTGCTGGGGGTTGCCTCACCTGGAAGGTGGCAGGGCAGAGCGGCTTGTGCAGGTGATGCCAGCACCACCATGAACCTCATCTCCAGCAGTGTGGTGAGGGATGACCAGTGGTCAGCAAAGGGTGGGCAGGACAGCACTGGAACTGAGGGGATGAGCAGCATGCCTTGGTGCCCTGGGTGGTACCATCCATACTCTGCACCAAGTTGCCACGCTCTCACCAAGTGCAGTCTCTGTCTCTTTAAACATGATCCAGTTAATGCCCCCCATTAATGGTCTTTATTGCCTTGCTGATTATGGGGCTGTGCACTAGCGAGCCGTGATGGCAATTCCCACTGTGCCTGTTTGTTCAAACAGGCAGTCGATGTGATGAATGTGCGTCTGGCTTCTTTGGGAGGCCCAATGAGGTTGGCGGCGCCTGCCAGCCGTGCCAGTGCAATAACAACATCGACACCACCGACCCAGAGGCCTGCGACAAGAGGAGCGGAGCGTGCATGAAGTGCCTTTATCACACCGAGGGTGAAAACTGCCACCGCTGCAGGGAGGGCTACTACGGGAGTGCCCTGCAGCAGGACTGCAGAAGTGAGTGGGAGACACAGTTGCAGCCCCTGCACCAGCCTCGTCGGGGGCAGTAGCAGACACCTGAACGCTTTTTACGTGGGAGCATTTGGGGTGTAGGGAAAACGTTATTACTTCCAGATGGAGTTGCCTGCAGCTGTCCTGCAGCTGGGCAGGGCTCCTGGCCGGGAGGGGAACCCTTTACATTTGAGAGGGAGGACAGAGACAGCATTTACATTTGCTGAAAGGTGGAGGATTTTGCAGGAGCGGGGCTTCTAAGCCTCTTGATGCTGGTCTCTGTTTCTCTCTTCTCCAGAGATAAGGTGGTGGGGGGAGAGTTTAGCTTTTGTTTACACCAGCTCCCTGCAGGTGTGGTTGGGCACTGGGAAGGAGGTCCATGACAGGAGGCAGACCCACCTCTCCTGGCACAGCCTGGCAGGACAGGCAGGTCACTGAGTAGGAGAGCTTGCCATCAGCCATTTGGCAACTTCAAGCAAATCTGCCACCATAGCTGACTGACAAGAGTGGGGCAGACCTGGGCTTTGGTTGTACAGAGGGAGGAAAAGAGAAGAGCAGGGAGGGCTGGGATGCTTGAATGAGGGACTCCTGTGGCCTTGTATGAGCTGGGGCAGAAGCGGTAGAGGTGGCCAGCCTTGGATGTGATAAGGGCTCTTGGGCAGTGCAGGGTGTCATTCAGTGTTGGGTCAGCCAGGCCTGGTCACTGGGCCCACACCTCTGCAGACTCAGAGAATAAACTAGATGTGAAGTTGGGGCAGTCTGGTAGTGGGAAGGCGGGTTGACATGGAGATGCTGTGCTCTTTTCCTCACAGAGTGTGTCTGCAACTACCTGGGCACTGTCCGGGAGGACTGCGAGGGCTCAGAGAGCTGCCGGTGTGAGGCAACCACGGGGCAGTGCCGGTGCCTCCCAAACGTGGTGGGGCAGACCTGTGACCGCTGTGCCCCGCACACGTGGCGGCTGGCCAGCGGCACCGGCTGCGAGCAGTGCGACTGCGACCCCGCGCGTTCCCTCGGCCCAGCCTGCAACGAGGTGAGGGAGCATGGGCATGTGCCCAAGGCTTGGCCTCTGCTCTGGTGCAGGGCTGAGCTGCTGAGGGGCTCACATCTCCTGATGGGTCTGTTTTTTGGTTTTGGCAGTTCACAGGGCAGTGCCACTGCATGCCAGGCTTTGGAGGCCAGACCTGCCAGGAGTGCCAGGAGCTCTTCTGGGGCGACCCAGGTGTGGAGTGCTTAGGTGAGTCCAAGCCTGGTGGCTGCTTCACCTGCTCCTTTTGGAAATGTCTGTGTGGCTGGGCACACCATCACACCCTGGTTCACTGGGACACCCCTGCAATGAGCAGCCCACTCAAGCCTTGGAAAAGAGTGAGGGAAGGCATGGTGGGGTCTGCCCTGGGGTTTTGGTGCCTTGCGGGATGGCATGTGCGGCAGGAGCCCAGCCCTGTGCTTGTCTCTGTTTTTCTTGTCTGACCTTGATTTAGAAACAAACCTCTCTGTTTAGAAGGAACTCTTCCTTAAAGGTAAGGTTGCAATGCTGTCAGGTAAGCCAGCAGGAAAAGAAGACGTATCACAGGCATTTGAGTTTGAGAATTGGTCTGGAAACCAGTTTCCTTTGCCTTTCATTTCTATGTAACTGAAGACTGCTGTCTCTTGTGTCTTCTTACAGAGACTGGCCTTGAATAAATAAGGCTTTTTATTTAGTAGGAGACTTTCCTTATATTTCAGATGAAAATAAAGGAGAAAACAGAGACTATGCAGTGGGTTAGCCATAGCTACATGCTGCAAAACAGAGCACCGTGAAGTAGGTTGTTTAGAAAACTGGATGGCCTCTGTCCTTTCATTATAAACAAGCCTGTTCATTAGCTGGAAAAGAAACTTCAAACATTGTCCAGACCAGAACAAACTTGTATCTCCGATCTGTTCAAATAGGAGCCTTTGCCAAGAGGGTTTGCAATAGAATAAGGTATTTTTTCCTGCAGGGAGGAATGTGCTTGCTGTGGTCTTTAATAAATCCCTTACAATAGAGATAACCTTAGAGCCCATTATCTTGGTAGATAGGCAGGTCGCAGCTACTTAGTTACTGCAGCAGATGAAAGGACTGGGGAATTGTCCTAGTTCCTGAGTACATATTGGGTTTCTTGGGGAAAAGGCTGCCTTTCGAGAGGCTATGTGTGTTCTGACATGGTAAGGGGTGTGCTGACCCTGCTGGCTCCAGGGCAGGGATTGTCTCTTGGTATCAGTTGTCTCCATCGGGGTTTATTGACAGAGTCCATCTGCATACCTTATCAGCAGCATTTCTGGTCTGCTGTCTTTTGAACATGTGAAAACCTGTTTTAATGTTTCTGAAGTAAAGAGAGAATATATTCTTCAGAGCCCGTTTTTACCATGCAAGATCTACACTCCCCTTCCAGCCCACATCTCTACTGTGCCCCAGTAATAGTGGAGACTTACTCAGGTGGAAACACAGATTTTTTCCTCCATTATTACATCCAACAGGAGGTCTCTGGCAGGTGAGGAGACCTGCTGCCCAGGGCTGAGCAATGGCAGCCTGCGGGGTGATGCTCTAGACAAGCTCCAAGTGTGTGCTCGTTTGTGGAACACATCCAGCTGAGTGGTACTGCAGACTCCCCGGTGTGATGGGGTCAGTGCCTCCTGCCTGTCTCCTATCTTTCCTTGGCAAGGAGACAATCGACTTCTCAGCCCTCATTTAGCCCCAGGGAGTGAGTGGTGATGTTCAGGCTGGCAGAGTGCAGCTGCTGCGTGGGCAGGTAGCAGTTCTCAGGGGTAAGCTGGTTGCAGGCGAACTGGAAAACCATGCCGTTTAAGGAGCTGCTGAGCAGTGTCCCTGGAAAATAGCTGAGATCTGGCCTGCAGCCAAAGTGAAGCTGGAACTGAGACAAGGCTTTGTCACAAAGATGTCTGCCCCAGTTACAGGGGAACCCTTGCGCTCCTGGCCATGGCATTTGCCACCTGGTGTGTTCTTGCTGGCCCAAGCAGCCAGTATGGCCACATTTTGTGCTGCATTCAGGAGCAAAATAAAAACCAATCTGGATGGGGAAGAGCAAAAACTCTGAACCATGTGAGTGTGGACACAGTCTTCACCGAGCTGATGCAGAGGTGTGGACATAGGTCCCAGCAACTCCAGCGTGGGATCCTTCACTCTCTAGGGCAAGTGGCTTCTGCTCTAGCTTGGAAAACCACAGGGTGAATCAATTACTCCAAGGACAGTGATGTGTGATCTCTTCACAAGAGGTCTTCGGGTTGTTGGCATCAAGAAGCACAAGCTCCTGATGAGAAATGGGGACCACACAGCTCATGTTGCTTTGACAACCTTTACAATTCTAAAAAAACCCAAGTGCCTGCTCCGGACATAGCTGTGTGGAGATGTGCAAAATGGTCCATCTAGGAGGCACTTGCAGCAGCAGTGAGCTGTGGATGTAGCCCAGGGTCCCAGTACACTCCACTGGAAACCAGGCTCTAGGGCACTCTTCCTGCCATCCCCATTGCCAGCTAGTGCCTGTGACTTCTTTTTTAGAAACTTTGGTAATATCAGAGATGGTGAAGCAGGAGCCAGGGAAGGCAGGGTTTTGTACCTGGTATGGGTGCTTTGATTTACAGCCTGTGCCCCCTGCACTGGAGAGAAGGTGTTATCTGATGTCTCCTCTCTGCATGTCCACAGAGATCATCACACTGGGACCACACTGCTGGGGCAAGCTGAGGTGGGTGCCTGTATTTGCACAGTATCTTGAACCCATAGCACTGGGTACACTTCAGCACCCACAAATGTCCATTGGGGATTACACACCACAGAGAGCCTGTAGGCTGGGACTTCAGAGACCACTTATTCCCCATGTTTTGAAAAAGCACAACATTCTCCCACTGAATTTGACATAATGCCTGAAACAAGCACAGCAGAGGCATAGAGGATGGGGAACAGCCCAGCATTTCTCTCTTGGCCTCATGCAGGTCCCTGGGAGGATTACAGTGAGCAGGAGCTGTGCTGTGAGCATTGCTCGGGGGGCAGTGCTAGTCCCTTGGCAGGGCTCTTCTGCCATTGCTCCAGCCACGAGTTGTCTGCAGCTCCGCGTGAGCCTGCATGTGGACATGTGTGTATGTGTGTGTGTGCATAAAAATCCTTCCTAAGGTAGTAAATAATAGCACTACGGAGTTCATCAAATTCAGGTCTCCCAGGCATTCTGCTGGAGCTTTTCCAAAGCCTGGCAACTACAGTGCAGGACTCGGCATGCTGAGTTCTGCGCCAGCCTCAACCCACAAAGCATGTCTCCAGCAGAAGGCTCCAGGCTCCTGGGAAGCCTGAGATGTGGAGTGGCTGCTAATGCAGCTTAAACAATGCCCTTGCACAGCAGATACTTGAAGCTTATGTTTCATCTAATGTGAAGGAGATGACAATTTTACTGTGATTACTGTTTTAATAAATTAAACAAACAGAGTGCAGTTAGTAGGAGGTACTGTGTGAGATTGGAAGTTAGGTGGTGTTGCTATAGCCCCTTCACAAGAAGCATACCTGTGTTAATATTTTTCTGTGTTGGACAGGAGTATCAAATCCTTTTGTAAAATCACAGATTTTAATTGAACTATGATGAAAAAAAGGTCCTGTTTTTCATCAAATTGACAAAACATTGACAAAAAGTTGTTTTTCTCAGTTTTTAGTCTTTGTTATGTGGCTGGTGCAGAAACAGCTGTTTGCTGAAAATTACCCTGTTGTCATTTAAGAGTAGGTTTTATAATCTTAAAATTTAACACCTGGGTCTTAAACTAGTCACATAGGCTGCTTTTATAGGAGGTGTTTCTGGTGTTGAGAGAAGACTACCAGGTGTCTCATTTCCTGCTGTGAGAAGTGTCTAAAGGAAGTCAGACAAATTCTATACTAAAGAAAATATAATTCTCACTTTGAGTTTCATAATTTAAATTGACCCAGGGTCATAAAATATTGTAATGTGTATTGATTGTTTCCAGAAAACTATCCTTTTGGCATGGTCTGCTAGCATGTTAAGGTGTAGCAAAACGTCCAGCATTTTAGGCTGGGATCTTATGTTAACATTCCTACTGAAAATCACAATGCTGAGGAGTTAGCACTATGCTTGCAGGGTAAGTTGAATCAATAGCTGATTATTCAGAAGAAATTTGCTAGCTCTGCAAAACTTTCAACCTTACAAATTGCTGAATGGTTTTCTTAATCACAGTGCCTGACTACCACTGGGAAATGATGCCAGGATATCATGTTTGAACAAAACCTTTGTGTTTTTTCTGCGGAGGAGTTAAACATTTGATGCTTGCCGCCCTCAGTCTCAAGCAGTAAAGAAAATATTTCTAGAAAAATTATTTCTGTTCGGTGTAGGGTGATGTACAACATTTGTTTGTTCCTGGCATCCTCCAGTAAGGAATTGAACACTGATACTGGTCTTCATACAGCCCATTCAATATCCATTCTATCACCTCTGCTATAGTATCAAGTGCTCTGACACACCTGAGTTTAAATTAAGGGATGTGCAAATATTCTGCATATTGAATTACAGTAGTTTAAATGGAAGTGAGTTCTAAATATTTAAAATCAGAAGGAAAGTTGGCAGATCTGTCAGAGAAGGTGAAAGATAAAGCAATTCATAGATCCTTGTGAGCGTAAAGCAAACCTCTCAAGCCAGTCATTTGCTTCCTTTGGAGTTCTCCTCTTAGGTTGATACAAGACTGCATTTGATATACATTTGAGTGTTACTTCTATCTTTAGGATCAGGAAAAAGGAGGAGGAGAAATGCACTGATGAAGGTGATACAAAAATTACCCATGGATACTCAAGTGTGTGCATGCACATATGTGCACATGCATTTGTGAACAGATACAGCTACAATCCTGTATACTCATAATCTGCTAATTAGCAGATCCTGACTGAAGAATTTGGCTAAAACTTTTGCTGTCAAAAATATGATTTCACTGAAGTTGAAGTATGCCACAGAAGAATTGCTCATTGAGCTGCAAGCTCAATTAAAGAAAACAATACGCCCAGTTCCAAAATGACATTTCAAAACAGAAACCTATTGTTTAATTTACTAAATGCTCCTTTGAAAACCCTTACATCTTGGGGCAACGATTTCAAAAGACTTCTTTTCCTCCACTGTGTTTTCCATGGGAGGTACTGCAATGTCCTGCTCTTCTTACAGATTTGAAGTCTATCTATCACTGACTTTCAGTGCAAGCAGCCATGTCTGCATTAACTTACAGCTCTTCACCTTGGCCTTGGGCCATCTGCATGAAGGGAGAGTGATCAGCCACTTGTCTTGAAGGCATTTCCAACTCGAAGTGGTCAGGACATCCAACTATCTTGAAGTAAACTCAGTATCTGTATGATTTTGCAGTGCAAAATTAACCACTTCGCCACTTTCTTGTCATGTAAGCATAGGGAAGCCACATAAAAGGAGTTTACAGGACTTATTCTTTCCCTATACCACATATACTATGGTAAGTAGAGTATAAAGCTTTTGGTAGCTACTGGGCCACATCCAAAACACTTCTGCATCCCTGGCCATGCCTATGCGTTTCTTGTTCTTCGAAAAGTTCAGATTAACCGGGCATATGCTAACACTGGATGGGTTGCAGCTACTCAGGTATTACATCAGACTTGGGAGTGTGCTAGTTGGGGCCAAAATCTCCCGAGTGAAGCAATACTTTGCAGATGGTATCTGAGTTAGCCTGTTTGGATACAGCAGAAGCAAAACTGCTGTAACAGCAGTCTTAGTACTGGACTGCATCTGAGTTACACGAAGGCCACAGGAATAGTTGGACATAACAAGGGAGGTGTTGGAGGAACAAGAACTCTCCTCTGGCTAGAAGCAATGGTGGGGTACTTTGGTCAAACACGATACTGGGCATGATGTGCTGGATCATTCTGACATAGTGTTTGCTTTGTTTCTAGCAGGTGATAGGAATCAAGGTATCTCTGGTATTCACATCCCAGTTCATTGGCAGTCATAATTGAATGTCACAGGAATCCTTTTGGTACATGTGCACCCACCATCATGAATGATGGATGCATAACTCAGGTGTTCTTCCATGAGGTATTTGCCAGCTTGGAGGTTCTTCTTTCCTTTCACATATATCCTGCCAGTGTCACTATGCTTTTGTCCCTTTATGAAAGTCATGCCCTTCAGTCAAAGAGACTGAAGCCAGCAGGCTCTTGGCAGGCAGGCACTGCCTGAGGCAGAGGTGAAAGCTGGCACTGAGCTATATGCCTGGTGGCCTGCAGTGTTCAAGGTGCTCCTCACTGCCTAGAAGGCTTTATATGATCTTGTCTTGGGCTTGCTTTCCTTCTCTTGAGAACTGACCACAATCAAAGTGAATGGAGGGTTTAATCCCAATCATGGCATAATGGGAAGGTGCTGCCTTCAGTGGCCTTGGACATGCTCCTTGCTGGGATGTAAAATGCCTGGTGGTGGTGTCCAGGGCAGAAAGTACAGGACTCATCCACTAGAGGTGTTAGAGATGGTTAGGGTTTGAAAGCTGGTGTGGTCCTGTGTATGGTTAATGTCTTGGGAAGATCATGAAGAAAAGGAAGAACAAGTATGAAACCAGCACTTTAGAAAGCCATTTTATATATGTTTCATTCAGGGGACTGAGGTAATTCAGAGCCAGGATTGCCTGCTTCTGGGCTTGATAGAAAATCCTGAAATGGAGAAATAACCCACAGTAATGTTTCTAGTTGCCTTGTACAATTTTCTCATGGTCCTGCAAAGCTCAGTTTGGGAGTTTTGTAGGACCGGAAATGTGATGATTCTTCCAACTGTTGTGCTGCATTTAGAATAAATTACTTCTTTGCTCTTATCATCCCCTAACAGGCAGCTGCGGAGTTTGGGTTTTCACTTAGCAAACAAGTTAGTACCTAAATTCTTTTCTCTTCTTCCCTACCATTTTCTGGTTCTATAGATTTTGGAATCCACTTTGCCATGTAAATGCTACTAAAGCCATGTCATCTGCTTTTCCTGAACATGCAGGCATTCAGGAGTAGAATTACCAACATGGGGTTAGGTTCTTTTTTTTCACGTTAAGCCTTTAAATCCACAAGTAAATACAGTGGTCTGGTTTGCTGGCAGCAAGTATTCATGTAACTTGATCAGACCTCAGGATCTTTGAGAAAAACCACATGCCACTTAGCCTCTTTCTGTACAGAGGAATTTGGACAATTCATCATTATACCAAGGGCCTTATTAGTTGACAGAAGGGTTAACTGACCTTCAAAGAG
Source organism: Dryoscopus gambensis (assembly GCA_013389985.1). Lineage (NCBI taxonomy): Eukaryota > Metazoa > Chordata > Aves > Passeriformes > Malaconotidae > Dryoscopus > Dryoscopus gambensis. Next base: position 92,649 of record WEIT01040046.1, read on the forward strand.
GAACTCAATGGTTTGCCTGCAGGGAACATATTCCATGGTGAGTTGACTACTTAAGCACTTTCGATGTAAAGTAAAAACAATCTCTTGTGTCAGGGTATAATTCAAAGAACAAAGGACCGTTTTGCTCAATTGTGCAGGCAGCAGAAGTTATTTTTGTCTCTTGCCTATCATATTCACATTGTACAAGAAAGTTGTTTTGTTGAGGAGTGATTTGTTCTGATGAGGCTCTTTGTGTAATTTTTGAACTGAAGACCACCACTGTGTTCTGGCATTGAAGCAAACAATATAGTCTTGAAAACGGCTTTGTGGTTTGTCCTATTTTAAAGGGGGCATTTGCTTTGGGTGTGTGAATTGATTTATGGGCCTTTTTGAGCCATTTAACCTCCTTCGAGAATGCCTGGTAAATGGATGTGTGAGGGGTTTTATCAGGTGTGCCAGTCCTTTTCCTGTTTAAGGAACATGTGCTTGACCTGCTTCGTGTGCACTCTTCCATAATGGTGGGTAGATGATGTGCATATTTTCAAAGCCTCTCTTTTTGTTATTTGCTGCTGTTTTTTTATTAAAAGCTTTGCCTGTTGGTGGTGTCCTCTGCTGCTGCCGCCTCCTGTGTAATTAAGGAGGTCAAGTGGCAGCCTTGCTGCATGGAAACGCTTCTCCTGATAGCCTTACTGTGTACAAAGCATGTCTGTGCTTTCAGCAGTGATAGTGGATCACTAAGTTAATAGAGTAACTTCTCTCTGTGGTGGGTTAGTGCCAAAGAAGTGCATTTCAGGAAAGAGTGAATACTAACTCCCAAGTTGGTGCTCAAAGTGTGAAATAATTTATATATATATATATAAATATTTTAAATGTCCTCATTCTCACTTGAGAGTGACCAACAGCATGTAGGCTCTTGGTCGTTAAGACCTCAGGCAGGGCTGCCCATGACAACATTCTTTTTTCTATTCTACTTTTCACTGGCAGATTTTTTCTGATTTTCTGTATACCCAAAATGTCAGCCCAATGCCAGACTCCTCGATGTGTGTTGTGAATGTTTTCCCACTGTCCGTGACAGGAGCATGTTCTGAGCCAGTCCCTGTACCCCTGCCTAGAAGATCTCACAAGGGCTTTTGCTCCATAAATTTGTCCTTTCTTGGAAGCCAGTTCAGCTTTTAGCACCCACAGCACCTTATGGAAGGGGGCTCCTCCACTTAACTAAGTGCTGTGTAATCAGTTATCTCCTTTAATGTGCTGTTTGTGGGAGGTGCAGGGGAAGGTGGTTGGGTTTTGATCTGCAGGATTCCTCAGCTGACTGTTACTCCTGTGCTGGAGGAGACAGTAAATGGTTGTTCCTAATTGAGTTTTCCTTTTTCACTCCTGGTTTGCTCTTAAACCCTCTGCTATGTCCCTGCCAGCCATTTCTTTTCCTGTCCCGAGAGCCTTGCTCTACTCATTCTTCATTGCAGGAGTGAAACTGGGATCTTTGTTTTCAGTTGCTATCCGGTTGACATCTGAACATTGCAACAAGTTGTGTCCACCTTTGCTCCATTATTGTTCCTGTTTCCAAGATGAGCAAATCCTGGTCTCCCCTAGAGTTATTTCCTCATCTCTCTCCCCTTTCTCACTCACACTTGCTTCCCCCATACACAAGCGATACATCCATAATTAGCTTTTTATAATTCAGACACTGACCATGTCTGTATTTATTTCACCACTTTATTATAACTGATACTTTTTTCACCCTGCCAACATCCCAGTCATTTCCCTCTCCATGGCCCTCACGTATGCCTGTGCCTTTTTCTCCTCCCAGCGTGTGATTGCAACCCTCGTGGCATCCAGACCCCACAGTGCGACCGTGCCACTGGGCAGTGCATCTGCAATGAGGGGGTGGAAGGGCTGCGCTGTGACAAGTGCTCCCGGGGCTACTCGGGCTTCTTCCCCGACTGCGTGCCGTGCCACCAGTGCTTTGCCCTCTGGGACATGATCATCAGCGAGCTGGCTAATAGGACCCAGCAGTTCTTGGACAGGGCTAATACCCTCAAAATCACTGGAGTCACTGGCCCATACCAGCAGACGCTCAACATGTTGGAGGAGAAGCTCACTGAAATTAAAACCATCATCGCTCAAAATCCAGCAGCCGAGCCCCTGAAGAACATTGGGAATCTCTTCGAGGAAGCAGAGTGAGTACACTTGTAGTTACATGGGTAAGTCTGTTGTGGGAAGGAGTGGAAGTTCAGTGGGATTTACTTGAGTGACTGATGTCCCCATGCTGGGCCGAGGGCGCTCTGGCTCCGCTCCTCTGGCTGGGCAAGGATGCTGTGGCTCCTGGGCTGCTGGGGCACCTCGCCATGCTCAGCACTGGCAGTGAGCTTCCATCCCGGGAGCAGAAACCTGGCTGGGGCAGGCAGGAGCAGTACAGCTGCCACGTGCTGAGCTGGGGTTGTCCTGCCCCCACTGCTCTCCAGGCAGCTAATTGCTGCAGAGCCACGCATGCTTGCCTTGCGCTGCCCCGGGGCAAAGGACAAACACTGCTATTATGTGAGAGAATGAAGAGTGGGAGAGATTAAATTCCTGGATTTCCATGTGTAGCTGATGAGTTGGAAACTTTGGCTCCTTTCCGCACTCTGAGCATGTGTAGGGGGAAGCACCAGATTTATAACAAGGATTGTTTCCACTTTTCTCAGGGTGGAAGCCTTGTATAGCCTTGTAATTTTTTTTTTAGGGCTAAGCATACAAAAGATGGTAGTCTGGAGATGGGGCAGTCTAACATTAAGTAGGATTACAGAGGCTTTCTGGTCCTGTCTGCAACTGCTCCAGCTTGCTTGTGCATTGTAAAAGGAACTGTACAAAGCAAAGGGGTGAGGATTAAACCACGAATGTCTCAATTAGGAATAGCTTGTGTCCTACAGCTCCCCTCCCTCCTGCTGGAGAGCTGGGGGTTGCTGCTGCTTTTGGGCTCCGTATGTATTGAGGGAGGCCAGGGCAGCTGAGGAGCTGCTTTTCCCTAACATACCTTATGTGTATCTGTTCTTGCTCCTCTCTGGCTGTATAGAAAGTGCTGGGCTTTGGCGAAGTCCTGGCAAACAGCAGGCTGTTGGGCTATTGAGAGAGCTGTAAATTGATCTTAGATCTTAAATACTGCCTTGATTCTTTCAGAAGGGGAAATGCTGGGCTTGATGGGATCACCGTGGATGGAAATAGCTTCCTATGCCCACTTTTGTTCCACAGCAGCCTTGACATGTAATTTTCACTTGCTTTTCCTTTTAGGGCTATCCCACTAAGCTAAAGCCTGCTCCATGGCTCACTGAGTGATTGCTTAGAGCAGGAGGTTTTCCTTCATAGTCCTGGTGAGAAGGGATCTTTATAGAGGGTTTAAAGAATCCATTGTGTTAAAACTAAGGCTCCCCTCTCCCTGCTTCCTGAAGTTCAAATCTGTCCGATGAGCTCGTAGTAATCAAAATTGCATTTGAGCTGTGTGGGATGGGAAGCAAATTATGTATGGATCATAGTAGTCAACTCTGACCTATGCAGTTGCCATGATACAAGAACATTACACCAGTCCTCTGGAATCTGCCTCCAGTTAATCTTACACAAAGCAGCTGTTTTCTGAGCAATTTGGTGCTTTGGGTTTATAAATGTGCTGTAGATTAAAAAGTAGTTTTGTGTAATAAAGGAAACAAAACAGTATTCTAGGTAGGCATGTTGTTACAAATCACTTGGAGCTCCACTGAGGGAGGACAGGTCCTGCCATGGGAAAAGATGGGTACATCTCTAGCCACCACTCTTCAGTGAAGTATGAGGCGTATGACCCTTCCTCCTCCCCCTGTTAAGTCCTGTGCCTGTTTTACAGAAAGCTGACAGCAGATGTTACAGTTAAGATAGCTGACATAGAAGAAAACCTATCAGCCTTAGCAGCAAAGAGTAATAGCACAGACACTGACCTGAGCGCGCTGGAGACAGATGCCAAAAGTCTCGACCACGTCGTGAAAGAACTTGCAGAGCAGCTAGAGTTCATCAAGATCTCTGATGTTCGGGGTAAGTGTCACAGGGAGGGGGAGAAAGCAGCAGGGTGGCCAAAGATTTAATTAGTGCATGGGTTTAAGTACCAGATTACTCTTCTAACTTGTAGTAAAACACAGTTCCTCAAGGACAGGTTCTTTCTGTGCATTAGCAGAGTTGCTGATGCGGCAGGAATTTTTGCCCCCTCACTGTCTCTCCCTCTGCACATTGCAAAGCTGGCTGAAATTCCTGGGGCACAGAATCGTCTTAAAGTGTCATGCCGAACACATTGTAGATGAAACACAATAGCAGAAAGTGCACCACAGATTTCAAAATACACTTGGACATCCCCCTTGCTCCCCCCAGTCTGTTAAATTGCTGTTTCTGGTTGAAAAAAAAGCTCATGGTAAAGGGCCCAGTTCTTCTGAGCCACCCAAGCCTTGCATGTCCATTGGCACACTGAAATGGGCCAAAATCAAAATTTGCTGGAGAAAGAGGAATGTCACCAAATTATTTGGAAAGCTGACTTCAAAGAAAGTATTTTTCAAATTTTTTTATAAATTTCCTGCTTTGCAGGAAGTCTGAGATTTTGTTTCCAGGGAACATGTGATATTGCAGAGTGAGGCGAGTAGTATGTAGGACAGGGGAGTCCCTGACTTTCGGCATTCTGCAAAGGAAATCTGCTTCACGGTGCAGAGTATAGCCACCCCCATAGAGTCCCTCACACCCACACAAGTCCTCTCCAGGAGCTGTCCAAAATCAACAGTTCCATAAATCAGCATCTTTCATCAAGCAGTTGTTTCTTAGGAAAGCTCTGACCAGTTTCCAAGCAGTGACTCCATAAGCCAGACATCCCAGGGCAAGTAATAAGAATTAAAGGGATGAGGGAATCCTTAGAAAATAGACTGTTCCTCTAAAAACCGTAAAAGGTCACATCTCCTTTTGCCCTTAGGGCAAGCAGAATTCAGTCACTAGGGTCAGAGAAAGGCTTAACTGCAAAGTCCAGCTTGACACACTATCCCACCAAGCAAAAAAGCAGTCTTTATTTTTTTCTACAACGGGCTGAATTCTGTCATCTTTGCAATGGCTCTGAACACAGCTGCCAAGGCCAGCATTTCATTTAATGTGATGTGATGTATCACTAACCCTGATGTGTCATCTGCTAACATCTATAATATACATTACTTCGGGTTACTTAGAGTTCTCATCAGCTCCCTCTGATTTCTGCAGGAGCTTTGGATAGTATCACCAAGTATTTCCAGATGTCCCTGGAGGCAGAGGAGAGGGTCAATGCCTCCACTGTTGATCCCAATAGCGCCGTGGAGCTGTCAGCACAAACGCGGCAGGAAGTGGAAGACTTAATCAATGAGAAGGAGGCCCAGTTCAAGGCTAAACAAGAGGAGCAGTCGCGCCTTCTGGATGAACTTGCTGGCAAGCTGCAGAGCCTGGATCTCTCCGACATGGCTGAGAAGGTACATGGCTGAGAATCGCTGGGATAAAACCCGTAGCAAAAATAGGGTTGGGTTTGTGACGAAGGGACAAAGGGACGAGCAGGGAGGAACCATAGGGCATGACAGTGTGAGATACACAGTTGGTTCATGGAAAACGCGCCTTGCTTGGTTGAGCAACCCCTCGGTTTTGTGGGCTAGACTTGGGCTGTTTAACTGGTGGGCTCTGAGACTACTGGCTTTCAAAGACCAGCCTTTCATGTTGGTCTTCCTCCTACTCTTCCCAGCCCCAGCAGAGCACCTGTTTTTGCATCACCCCTATCCTAACCCAATGTCCTTTATTAGGGGATGGAGTTCCCACACGCAGAAAAGTGTGGTAAATCCACTGGGCTGAGAGCCATCCTCTTAAGCCTAGCCCGAGTTCAGCGCTTGCTTTCCCTAGCTCCCCTCTTCCCTTCTGCAGCTTCATAGGGTACACTCTGTGCCCGTACAGCGCCCAGCCAGGCAACGCTTCTGCTCACACCAACAGGTCTCAGCATTACCCCAGGCTCATCCTCCTGCTCTAGACAAAGCAGAGCTTACAGGGAGCTGGAGTCAAAAGGGCATTTTCTATGTTGAAGGTGCCTGCTCATCTGTAAATATGATTAAGGGTGGCTTTTTCTTGGGAGAGGCTGGGTGTTCCCTCAGTTTCTCTTTGAAGTAGGCCAGCTGCATTCAGTGAACAATCCCTGAACAACCCCGGGTGAAGGCAGGCTGCAGGGCACTGCTCATTAACTCCCCTGGGCAGGCTAGGCCTGTGGTAGAGAGTGAATTTTCACACTGATTGTCCCTTGTCCCTTACAACTAGTCATCCCTCCCACTCCCTCAGCCCTCCTTTTTTCTCTGGAGGGAAGAAAGAGACATCTTTTTGTTTAGTTTCCCTTCCCCTACATTCCTGCCCTGACTGTTCTTAAGGACTGAAAATCTTGGGTAGATGCTTATCAAGGCAGTAAATACTGAATTGCTTGGAGGTGTAATCATGAGACACACATACATCTTTCTGCTTTCTAGCTACTGCTGGGTTACATGCCAAACAGGTAAGAGGGACTCATTTACACTTCTCAGGAGACAGCTGCAGCTAACTTGGCTCAGGCCCTAGGTTTTCCTGGGGAGGATTTTTAGCTGTGAAACCTGAGTTAGTGACTATCATTTGGCAAAAAGAGAGTGGCGGGGGCATGAAAAGGTAAAAGAACCTCATAAGAATGAGGAAAATAATTTTCTCTTTGGTTAAACCAACTCCTGTGGTTACTTTGTTATCAAACAATTTACCAAGTCATGTATAATTTTCAGTGCAATGTTGATGGAAATAGTTTCACTTCTTAAAGAAGCAAAGTTTACTCTGAAATTTTGTAGTAGAATAGCATCCTACTGCAGCCCCCACGCAGCCTAGCAATGGAAATCAGGCTGTGACTGCTTCCCTTGTCTCCTGTGTCCCTGCAGACGTGTGGCACTGCTCCGGGAGCCTCCTGCGCCGAGTCTGAGTGCGGGGGTTTGAACTGTCGAACAGATGAAGGAAAGAAGAAGTGTGGAGGCCCTGGCTGTGACGGGCTCGTGACTGTAGCTCACAATGCCTGGCAGAAGGCTATGGATTTTGACAGAGACATCCTCAGTGCATTAGCAGAAGTTGAGCAACTCTCCAGAATGGTAATATGCCAAATCAATTGTTAAGATAGTAAAAAAAAAAAAAAAAAAATCTTTCTGTTATAAGACCGACACTAATTGACAAAGTACGTGCTGGTTTTCTGCAGAAAATATTTTTTTTGAGTTGTGTAAGTTCATCATGCTTGTAAATATCCTCAGAAAGGGAGCTTGCTAAAGTGAAACTTCATGGATAACTAAACATCAGCCTGAGTTGTTTAAACTAGCACTGGTGGTATGGATCAGGGCCAGCTTCCAAGTGTTGTATGAGTTTTATGAGGGAAAGCATTCCACATTACTATTACTTCTGACTCCAGATGAATTATTTTAAAACAAGCCCTAAAGCATAAGAAGATAAGCAAGCAAGCCTTCCATTTTCCTCTCTTTAGGTTTCTGAGGCAAAACAGAGAGCAGATGAAGCAAAACAAAATGCACAAGCAGTTTTGCTCAAAACCAATGCTACAAAGGAACAAGTGGACAGAAGCAATGAAGATCTGAGAAATCTTATTAAACAGATTAGAGACTTCCTAATGCGTAAGAACCTTACATTTTAATCATATTTTAATTCTGAGTTTGTGAAAACTAGCTTTGCATCTGCATTATCTTCCAAGGGTTTGTGCAATAGTTGTCATCATTCCCCCCACCTCCCCCAGACAGACAGTGTGTATGATGAAATCTGGAAACATGAGGAAAACTAAGAGAAAACCAAGATAAAAAGAAAGTGAGAGCAAACAGTGACATGTTCTTGTGTGCATTTCAGCTGAGGCTGTTGTACTGCTGTAGTTGGCCAAGTATGTCTGTGTTCTGACTAGAAAGACAAAGTAGTATTAAAGGGGAAGGAAGTCAGAAACCATGAGTTTCTCTCTCTGTAAGAAAGCAGGTAAAGGTTAAGTAAGAGCCTTGTTCACCAGCAGCCCATTTCGTGCCTGATTGCTCAGGGCTGACTATGCTGAGAGCACAAATCCATCTACGTGCAGCTGTTGGTTTTGTTTCCTGTGGGCTAGGGTTTCCCCAAGCATGGTGCAGCTGAGCACCAACATCTTCAAATGGCTTCCAAGAGTGCTATGCCAGCAGGGCCTATACACCTGATGGGCCTCTCCTGACAGGAGATGAATTTCCTGACAGGAAATTTCACCTTGGGAAGTAATTTTAACACCTTGACTTTCCATAAATCTGAGGGAGGAAGTTTTCCCATGACTTTCCTTCTTAAGGAAGCAGCTGAACAAGAATTTTAGGGCTGAGACGTGACAGAGGGAAGCTTTTACTCACATCTTTGTCATTTGTGTCCATCTGCTAGAAGACAGTGCTGACCTGGATAGCATCGAGGCAGTGGCTAATGAAGTGTTGAACATGGAGATGCCAAGCACTCCCCAGCAGCTGCAAGCCCTGACAGAAGATATTCGTGAGCGTGTAGAAAGCCTTTCTGATGTTGAGGTCATTCTGCAGCAGAGCGCTGGAGACATTGCCAGAGCAGAAATGCTACTGGAGGAAGCTAAAAAAGCGAGGTATGCAGCCCTGTTTCATCTCATTGTATCAGAAAACTCAGTTTAACTTTCCCTGATGTAAATTCTCATTCCTTTAGTAAGGGGCAAAACCAGCCTGTTGCAGCATATGTTCTTTTTCCAGTTCTAAAGTAAGGGCATTTTTAGCATTAACAGAGTCTTGCTCCACAGCAAAGGTGCGACAGATGTTAAAGTCACCGCAGACATGGTGAAAGCAGCACTGGAAGAAGCTGAAAAAGCTCAAAATGCAGCTGAAAAAGCCATCAAACAAGCTGATGAAGATATTAAAGGAACTCAAAACCTGCTGACTTCAGTGAGTTCTTTATGAGTATTTCTTAAGATAATAGAAACAGCACCAAGTCTGATGCTTAGAAACAGATGTAAGCCTGTCTAGGGAAAGCTCTTGGGTACTGCAAAGCAAAGACTGCAGTTAAAATGTGTCTAAACCCATTCCTGCCTTCACATCAACTTTTGAGTGAGTGTTACAGATGCTAGGGACTTTTTTCTCATAAACAAACCCAACTAGACAACAAAAACAACAACAACAACAACCAACCCCACTAACATGCTTTTCTCACCCCCATATCCTGCACCAGCCAAGTTAAATGAGCAGGACTGTAGCCCTCTAACACAGCAGGTGTGACAAGACCCCTGGCAAGCCACACCTGTCAGCCACACAGGTTGTGTATTGGTATGCTCAGTGTCATCCACCACTGCAGCACCAGACTAAAATAAACAAAAGCTGGATTGAAATACCAAGTGCTGCAGTCTTGTCAGATAAAGCCCTCATGAGCATGAGACTACAGGGCTATCTATACTTATGAAACTTGGCCAGTTTAGAAGCTTCACAGGTCCATTATCACAATCAAATGTTTGAAGTTCTGTCAGTGGACTAGTCAACTCTTGCATGTATAATGCAATCAAATACTTTTTAACCATATTCCTTAATGCTTTTGCAGCCCCATATGTACTGTTCTCAAGCAGAGGGCTTTTTCACCCTTGACTGCAAAAACTAAAACACTGTTTTTAACTCAGATCTATGGACACAAACTCATTAGCGGAGCAGGGTTTATGGAGAAAGTTTAGTGTTATATCCAGTGTCTTTTGAAAGTCTACCTCTCATCCTTCTTTCTCTTAGATTGAATCTGAAAATGCAGCATCTGCAGAAACCCTGAACAATGCTACCTTACGTCTGTTTGAGCTAGAGAAGAGTGTTGAAGACCTAAGGCAAAAGGCTGCTACAAATTCAGAGAATGTGGGAAATATAGAAGACAAAATTAATAGTGCAAAACAAAATGCTGAAGAAGTTAAAAAGGTGAGAAGCTCAGGAACAATCCTAAGGAAAAAGCCAGCAAAACTCCCCCAGGTTTGGCTAAAGGGACATCAGTGAATATATGTGATCCATCACATTTATTGCGCATACTCTGGGGGTAAAAAATACTCCAACGTTTATGCTCTTACTAAAGACATCTACTTTTTACTGTGGTATCAGATCCTGAGAGACAGAGATGTATTGAGAAGTTTTCAGGTTCTGAAATAGCTGCAGGAAACCTGTCACACTGTCAGCCTTTCATAGATAGGTTTCTGTTCCTCAGCTTTACTGTCTGTCACAGGAGAACTGGTACTTTTTCTTTCCACTTGTATAGAGTATTTAGTTTCAGGCCAAAAACCCCAGAATTTGGCATATACAGAATCAAGCAACAGGAAAAATAATTATCTTAACATAAAACTGAGGTAATTGCTAAATATCAGAGAGGCAAGATTTTCTCTGTGAACATATGGCATTGCTCCCAATGTTTGCTACACACTTTTGTAATAGCAAAAGAATGTTCATTAATGAAACAATCGACCAGTCTGCCAAAAGAAGGTTCACTGCTCCCATCTCTTGTCTGTAGTTAGTCCACCAATCTCCAGAGAGACATTTTCTAACAGGAGAGCTGCATTATCCATCAACTCAACAGTATCCAAACACTAAGTAGTATTTCAGGTGCTGTCAAGTAACCAGAAGAGAATTCCAGTGCTGCTATGGTTTGTTATCTTGCTTAATGGTTGAATTTAGTTGGGCCATAGGACTTCTTAATCTTAACCCTACAACAAAAAGCACAGCTGAGAAACCAACCTCACAACTTCTCCAGCACCTTAACCAACACCAACAGGGCAGCTAGTTCAGTTCTTGTTACTGAAATGGTAGCAAGGGTATTCCTCCCCAGATGGAACCACTCAGCCAGGGGCAGTGCCGTGCGTGGCTTTCCAGCTGTACTAGGGGCCATGGCTTCCTTTAGTTACAGGACCCAGTAACTGAATCCCATAAATCTCTGCTAAGTGCCAGTATTGATGCTGTAAAACAGCCACAGATCTGCAAATGAGCAACTGATGAGTCTTCACCCCAGCTCTTAGTCGTGGACAGGAAGTAGGAAATACCCTGACACTGTTTCTGCTTTTGTTAACTGAGCTCCCAGCGAAGTCTCTCCTTGCACCCGGATCAGTAAAGGACAGAGGGAGGAAATGCCAACTCCCCCTGTATTGACTTCACACGAGCTCCATCTTGTGCTTGAATTTGGAACAGGTTCTCAACAACGAGCTGAGCGGCAAGTACAGAACAGTGGAAGAGCTCATTGCCAAGAAGACAGAGGAGTCGGCCGAGGCCAGGAGGAAAGCAGGCGTGCTGCAAGATGAAGCTAAAGCCTTGTTGGCTCAAGCAAACAGCAAACTCCAGCTGCTCAAAGGTAAGCAGTTCTGAGGAGGTAATTTGGCACCTTAGAACATGAAGCAATTTCACGCTGTTAAACCAGCTTTTCATCAGCAGAAGGGGAAAAGAAAAGATACTTACTTGTTACTGAGGCTTGATCTGCATTCCTTATTCTTATGGAGACAATACAGTCTTTTGAATCAAAGATATCTGTAAAATAAGCTGAAACTTACAGGTGAGACACAAACTTCCAGTATGGCCTCTCGCAGTGCTCCCAGAACCACCACAGGGAAGGAACAAAAACTACTCTGCTTAGGACGAGGGCTCATCTGTTCCAGCAAGACCCCCATCTTCAAACAGTACTCCCCCCACCCTGCAAAGCTGTTAAAACAAAAGCTAATCAGGACACAGAAGTTCCAGTTTACAGATTAATTTAACATTTACTGTTGACAATTAAAGTTGATTGAACCAGGAAGAGGCAATCTGCCCCTTGCTACCAGGGAGGGAACTAGGTTTTCCTTCCGGTTTTGCCAGGCCAGGAACTCATTCTTCCCCTCTTTTGCTGCTCCTGCACAGTTACAATGACGCTGAATCATCTTAATTGTTATAAGCCAAAACATTTCTCTGATCTGTAAAAGCCACCATAAAGCAAAGAATGACAATTATTTTAACACTGAAAGAATACTTTTGGGTTTCTACCTTTGGAAAGTAACTTCCTTGTTCCTTTACCATCCCTATGTTAAAGAAAGAAAAAGGTGCCATTCCAGCCTTTGGGGTTTTTGTGGGTTGTTTGGTTTTTTGCTGTTTGTTTGTTTTGTTTGGGGTTTTTTGCAGTTTTTTGGTCCCAATCAGATTATCTTCTACAAAAAAATAAATTTGAATAGTAGTTTATCCATAACTATAATGATTGACATTTCACTGCATTAAACCACCTCGAACTAAGCTGGTTTCCCCTTCCTTTGCTTACAGATTTGGAAAATACATATGAAAACAATCAAAAAGTTCTGGAAGACAAAGCCAAGCAGTTGGTGGAGCTGGAAGAGACAGTTCGCTCCCTCTTACAGACAATCAGCCAGAAGGTTGCTGTTTATAGCACCTGCTTATAAACAGGAGCAGGAAGTGCTTGTGTTCAGGATGGGTTTTACAAGTATTATACTAGTTCTTTTTGACATTACACTAAGACTTGATAAGGTGAACAGGTTTTATATTGACTTTAAAGTCACAGAACCAAAGACAAGTAACTTTTTGATGTTGAAAATAAACACTACTTTTGTATCACTGTATGTACCTAGTATGACTCATTAAGTTCCTTCCTATTTTCAGTAGCTGCAATGGTACATCAATGAATCCTTTAGCAAGTCTTGTTCTTAAACTGGTTAGAGATCTAATAAAATCTTGGCTTGAACTCTGTAATTCTAAAGAGGGTTTCCTGTTACTATGAAATATAGGATGGTGACTCAGACCAAGTTACCATGGAATGAAGAACTATCATCCATGTGTAGTTAGTTAGTTATGCCACAGTACTCAAAAAGGATTGTTTACTCCCTGCATGATACCCATTTAGGCCTAAGACTAGTTTCATGTCACTGATTATGAAACACTTGTTATGTAAAGTGAAGACAGAGGTCAGCACTGAAAGTGTGAATGCACCAAATTTATATGATAAACCAAGGTTAGAATCACAAAATAAGCAGAGTTGAAAGGGGCCCACAAGGGTCACCGAGTCCAACTCCTGGCCCTACACAGGACACCCCAAAAGTCACACCATGTGCCTGAGAGTACTGTCCAAATGGTTCTTGAACTCTGTCAGGCTGGTGCTGTGACCGCTGCCCTGGGAAGCTGTTCCAGTGTCCAACCACCCTCTCAGTGAAAAATCTTTTTGTAATATCCAACCTAAACCTCCCCCAATACAACTTCAGGACACTCCCTCGGGTCCTGTCAGTGGTCACCACAGAGAAGACATCAGTGTCTACCCATCCTCTTCCCCTCACGAGGAAGTTGTAACTGCAATGAGGTCTCCCCTTCAGTGTCCTCTTCACACTGAACAGACCAAGTGACCTCTGCCATTCCTCATACGGCTTCTCCTCAAGGCCCTTCACCCTCTTTGCTGCCCTCCTTTGGACACTCCCTAACAGTTTAATGTCTTTTTTATATTGTGGTGCCCAAAACTGACCCCAGGACTCGAGGTGAGGCCGCCCCAGGGCAGAGCAGAGTGGGACAATCCCCTCCCTTGCCTGGCTGGTGACGCTGTGCCCGATGCCCCAGGACACACTTGGCCCTCCTGGCTGCCAGGGCACTGCTGACTTTGCCATCAACCAGGACCCCCGTGTCCCTTTCCATAGTACTGCTTTCCAGCATCTCATTCCCCAGTCTGTCCACATATTCAGGTGCAGAATCTGGCACTTTCCCTTGCTGAACTTCATCTGGTTGGTGATTGCCCAGTTCTCTAATTTGTTGAGGTCTCTCTGCAGGGCCTTTCTGCCTTTGAGAGAGTTGACAGCTTCTCCCAGTTTTGTATCATCTCTGAACTTCCAGTCCTGCATCCAAGTCATTTATGATGATGTTGAAGAGCACACAGCTGAGAAAGGAGCCCTGTGGAACCCCACCAGTGACAGGTCCCCAGTCTGATGTCAGCCCATTCACTGTAACTCTGCGCCTGACCCACGTGCCAGATGCTCATCTATCACATGGTGTGTTTATCCAGCTGTGTGCTGGACATTTTGTCCAGAAGGAGCTTGTGAGAGACAGTAGTGAAAGCTCCACTGAATACAAAAAGATCACATCCACTGTCTTCTCTTGATCAGCGGTGTGGGTTACCTTGTCAAAAAACGGAAATCAGGTTTGATAAGCAGGACTTCCCTCTCATGAAGCCATGCTGGCTATGGCTGACGCCTGCGTTGTCCTACAGGTGTTTTTCGATACTTCTCAGAATGATCTCCATAACTCTACCAGGCACTGAAGTGACACTGACAGGCCTGTAGTTTTTAGAGCCCTTCTTGCCCTTCTTGAAAATAAGGGATAACATTCACCAGCTTCCAGTCAGCTGGGACCAATCCAGATTCCCAAGGCTGCTCAAAAAAATCGAGGTTTTGTAACAACATCAGCAGCTCTTTAAAGATTCTTGGGTGTATCCCTTCAGGTCCCATAGACTGGATGGATGCAGCTGGAGCAGCAGGTCCTGCATAATTCAGAGTCAGCTGGGAGTTAATCATTCTCGCAGTCATGGTCCCCCAGCTCAGGCCACTGACACCCCCTTGGTCCATCATTTGTATTGAAGACAGAGACAAAGATGGTGTAAACACTTCTACCCTGTCCCTGACCCTGTCTGTGAGGTGACCATCCTCATCCTGTAATGGGACGATGTTATTTTTACACTGCCAATTGCCATTAATATATTTGAAAAAACTTTTTATTGTCCCCCTCAGTTCTGGTGACTTCAGCTCCAATTGAGCTTTGGCCATGTTAATTTTCTCCCTACAGTGGCCAGCAGCATCTTGGCGTTCTTCCCATCACCTGACCATGCTTCCACCGGGCATACACCTTCATTTTTCATCTTGTTTCCAAGAGAAGATACCTGTTCAGCCATGCCTTCTGCCTCACCTGCTTGACTTCCAACACTTGGGAATTGCCTGTTCCTGTGCCCCTTAGGAGGTGATGTTTAAAAAAGTGACAGCACTGATAGACTCCAGCACCTGAGAAAGCATTTTCCCAAGGGGACCTTACTCACTAATTCCTTGAGCAGCCTGAAGTTCTGCTCTCCTCCTGTCCAGAGCTGAGTTTTTACTGGCACTTTTCCTCCTGTCACCAGGGATTTTAAACTTGATCCCTTCATGGTTGCTGTGGCCAAGATAGACACTGCTCTCGATTTTGCTTAAGAGATCCACTCTCTTGACAAGCAGTAGATAAAGGAGGGCATTTTTCCAAGTCAGCTCCATTAGAACCTGTTCCATAAAGTTGTCATCCAGATTTTTAGGAATCTTCTGGCCCAGGTGTGATACTCCCAGTTAATTCCTGGCAAGTTGAAGTTCCCCCATAAGGTCAAGGGCAGTTGATTTGGAAGCATCTCTTAGCTCCTCAAAGAGTAATTCGTCCACATCATCATCCTGGCTGGGAAGTCTATAGCAGACTCCCACAGTGACATCTGCATTATGTTTGCCCCTTGATTCTTACCCAGAGTCTCTTAGCAGTGCCATTGCCAGCATTCTAATCCTTCTATCACATACAGTGCCACCCCTCTGCCTCTTCTGCCCTGCCTATCCCTGCTGAAGAGCCTGTCACCATCCAACAGGCATGCCAGTCACAGGACTTACCCCACCAGGTTTCACTTATACCAGCGATGACAAATCTGTGGGACTGGGACAAAGCCTCAAGCTCCTCTGGTTTGTTCTTCATGCTGCATGAATTTGTGCAGAAACATTTCAGGAAGATTAGGCCTTTCTGGGAAAGGCACTACAAAAATTCACAGGGCATGTAATATGAATCAGTTAAGGAGCTGTACACAGACAACTTTAGCAACAGCCTGTATTTACACAAATAATGTGCAAGAGTAGCATCCAGGTCACCATAAGTTCAGCTCAAAGTCATCTGTATTACAGTGCACCTTCAGAGAGCTTTATAGTATGGCACAAACTGATTTGCAGCTACAAACATTCATCAGCTACACTGATGCCATGGTGATTTTTTTGCTTTTTCATATACCCTCTTATATACCCTTTTATACAGCTTTTATGTGTCCCTAGTGCTTTTAGCCCACATACTTGTAATTCCCTAGGTCTGATAACTAGCTTAGACCCAAAGTTCTGTTAAGCCAAGAGACTGAACATCTTGGAAGCCTCGCAGCTGGGGGTCAGGAAGTCCCAGACACCAAGGTCCTCTCCAGAACACAGTCTGTAAACCAAGATAGGCCCATCCAGGGGGAAGGTTCCTCAGGACGGGGGCTTCTCTTGAGCCTCTCCTTGGGGAATCTTTGATAGATCTGCTAATTTGCAGGGTCTGTAACTGTATACCTGAATCATCGTGGGTGTGCATTTTCAGTGCATTCTACCTGGATGTGGTGCACCTGAGGATCCTTAAATAAATACCGAGGTAAAACCCTTTTTTCCCCTCTAACTGTGTTTGGCTTTTAATTCTAAGCCCAGGGAAAGGCAACAACACAAGTCAGCACCCAAAACTGCAACATATGTTTGCACATCCTGACTGCTAACTCTGACCCCAGGATTCTGTGTATCTTCTTTGATTGACACCTTACCTAACCTTGACTAACATCATCAAAATCGGGACAACTGTGGGAGGATATAGCACCACCTAAGGAAACTGAAGGGCATTATGGTTAAATTAATAATTACTCCTAAATTCCAGAGGTTACAAACACAACAAAAAAGTCCATTGAAGGAACTGATCATCACACCAGCATCATGCCCCATTCACTGCCAGGACACTCAGCAGCTGCTAAGAAGTGTGCCAGCTTGGCAGCACTCGAGCCTAACTGCTGTGAGACCATTGACAGGTGGCTCAGCAGCTCATCTTACTTTTACAAACACTCTTTCATATACTTAACTAGAATGGAAGTGACAGTGAGACAAGTATCAGAAACAATTTTAAGGCCCAGATTTTTATTTTTAAGTGTCTGGAAAACTATTATCTCCAGTACAGCCTTAGTAGTATTATTGATTCTAAGTTTCCCTGGCTTTTCAAACTTCATTTAACTTAAACAAAATGAGATGCACGAATTTGTAACCTCAAGATGATGAGCCTCAAGAATAAACTGCAGTAAGACTGCTACAAGTATTCCCGAGGTGGAGGGAGTGGACACAAAGCAGTTTCTGAAAGAGCATAGCTTCTGGGAAGAACTTGCAAATCATATGATTAACACTTAACATTTACCTATGTTAAGCTAGAAGTGATTCTGAAATGCCAAGATCTACTGGAATAACCAAGCTTTTCCACCCTGTTGTCTCAGCATTGCTTTCCCTTTAGCAGCTTCCCACTAACACCTGAAAGCAGACCCACATTAATTCACTAACCTAGCATATCCACGAATCAGATGGTGATAAGCTTAATGAGGTGTCATGGTTTAACCCCATCCACATTTAAAGTAGGAGTTAAGATAATAAACCACAATGAAGCAGAGTATCACTGGTGTTTTGCTGATTAACTGTTACGGTAATGCTGGCATATATCTCCATCACTCACTATGGATAATGGATCAATACTTGAATAAGAAGCTGTAAAGAAAAGTAGAAAGATATAACCATCTTGCCTAAACCCCAAACCAAGTAGCTGTTGCACCATTTTCTGAATGTGCACTTCTCATTCCACTGGCATAATGAAAAAGACATGCACAATACCAGCAGGTGTTAAGGTTTTCTTTAAGGCAGAAGAGCCCGACAAAAAAAGAAGAAATGGCACCTTGGAAAAGAAGTTAAAATGAACTACTGGAATTGGGCACACTCCATAGACATGTTAAGGATCTTCCAAAGATGCCATCTGTTTGTGAGTTTCCTCACATATTCAACAACCTCGACACTAAAAGGATCCAATCAGCAAACAAAATCCAAGAAGACCCTCCAAGCCATGTCAAATATTTATTAAGTTCTCCTGCTACAGAAGAAGAGACAGAAAGAGAGAACAAAATAGAAAACAGAAGAGAATAAAGTATGTCCTAATTGTGTGGAGAGCTGACACTGCAGCCCTTATGTGTGGAAGGTGCAGAATAACCCTCATGTTGTAGCATTTAACAGCAAACACTGCCTCACTACCCAGTTTTAGCATTTCAAGTTTAAGAGAGATGGACAATGGAAGCTGTAAAACCAAAAAAGATTAGGTAACAGTACAGTGAATTTGTCTTCAATCTTTCATATCTCAATCAGC
>WEIT01040047.1:506-39003 GCA_013389985.1 Dryoscopus gambensis
AGAATACATCACATCAGGACTACGAATTGCTTCGCTTGTCATAAAAAATATCACACACTCCCCCTCCTCCCTACACATATTTCTTTAACTAGGAAAAGGGATATTTTAAGAAATATGAAGAGGTCACAAAAGAAATAAAAAAATACACACTCCAAAATGCAGAGTTAAAAGAGAAAAAAAAAAATGAAAACCACTTAATAAATCCCAGCAAGTAGCTGAAGCTGTCCCCACCTAGATTTAACCATTTAACCAGAAACCTGTACTTTCCCACTGAGTTGCAAGCAGAAACATTTATTTGGCACATGTATACTTAATGGAAGAAACCCATATGTCATAAACTGAATTTTTCCTTAACAAGTCATATTCATTGCATTCTTCTAAGTCTTACACTTGGATATACCTGAGAGTGAGCTGCAGTTTATAAACGGTCAGGACCCAAAAGAACGTGACTGTTACTCTAAGCCTGTTCCAGCAACTTGCTTTAGAAAGTCATAAACATTATGGCTAATTAACAACCTAATGGAATGCTGAGAATGAAGGTCTTGCTTCTCTGTGCACTTCTGGGCTTGCCTTTAATTGGTAAGAAATTTCCAGGGCTATAAACAGAACACGACATCTAAGCAACACTCAAAATTTACTTCTGGCTTTTCATCTCAAATAAAAATAACAATCATTAGCTTTCCGAATAATTTTCATAAATCATCATGGCTTGAATAGAGAGTTACTCGAACCCATGACTTGGATTAAGGATTTTTGCATGTCTCCTCTTTAATATCATTCAGTTTGTCATTGTAGGAAACAATGTCTCTAAATAAGTAATTAATCTTTCATTTTGATTGCAGCACAAAATGCATCAGAGAATCATGATATCATATCAAGGAGCTGTGATGGTTAAAATGTGGACTCCTGAGAAGCTCTAAAGAGCCTCCTTTCCTGCTGTGCCCCAGACTGAACCACATAACCTTGAGCTAACAGCTCAGTATCTCTACCTGCAATAGGCATTTCCATCCTTAGTCTCTTGACACCATAAGCTCAAGAAAAGTGGTGGTGGTGGCATCAAGCCTGGATTTGCATAGAGCTCTGGACAGCCCAGCATACTACTGATTTTACTTAATGATTCCTTACCCTCATCCTCACTACGAATAGAGAATTACTTAAAAAACTTGGTCCATGAGAAATGTTTCCCACATTTTTCTCATCTTTCAAGACATGTGACATACAATAGAAATAAGCTGTGATTACTTTTGGGACAGAATAAACAGGAATATAGCTCCAAACAACCAAAGGAATTCTTCCAAGGTTCAAAAATAAAACACTGTTTTTCAGTTTGGTTTGGGGGTTTTGGTTGCGTTTGTTTGTTTCTCTTTTCCCCCACAAGAAGGAACACAACCAGCTATTCCAGATGTGAGCTTCCCCAATAGTTGTTTATTAAGTGTGAGGCCTTGCTCCAGCAATTAAAACCTCTGGGACCATATGCAAACCAGAACATTTGCATTTGGCCTTGAGCAATATACCTTCTGCACGACAGTGTGCTCCCCACAGTTTTGAACACGCTGACAGACTAAAGTAAGTAAACCACCAGAGAGCCAAGGACCAGAACCTGCAAAAATCCAACAGGAAGGATTACAAGCTTTATAAATAATAACATGGTAAACTAGCACAAAGTCTGTGAAAGAACCAGGCTCTGAGGTGACCATTACTGTAAAGCTGGAAAGGTTTTGTCATGGATACCAGCCAGCCAAAGGTAGAAGACTAAAAACAGGGGAGGACTCACTATTTTGAAGCTGATGAATGTGATTTCCGTGACTGACCTTTCAGGGCCAGATTCTGATCGTGAGGAAATAGGCTGGGTGTTATCAACTTCATGGGCTCATGGAGATCTAACGATAACATGCCCTCCCTGACCTGTCTGGCCAGCTGCTGTCCCTAGTCTTGTATTTTATAATCTCTTGAAATTAAAATACAATTAAACATCTTTAGAAATAATTTAAATAATTTCTAAACAAAGCAGCTTGCATCACCCTGTGCAGAATCATAAAAATAGTTTTCATTTAAATACAAATAAAAAATAGGCAAAACTTTGAATCTGTAGTTATTCTAACTTTTATTTATTTACATGTTAGAAAAATTGCTTTATTTTCATTTCTATTTGCAATCTGTGGACCTCAGATGGATAAACTCTACTCCTAGATAAGACTAATTTTATTCCTGCAAAATCAATCAGAACATCATCTTCCGCTTTTCATAGCATCTTCGAAATACAACTTGAGTGGACATAAGTGCTGGGGGCTGTGCCAGGGGCTTATTCTCATAGCTATGTAAACTACATCCCTGGGGTACAGAATTAATTTCTATGCAAACCATTCATTTTCCTCATGATTTATCAAGAATTTCATAGTGCATATTCTAAAGTGAAATTAAAAGAAAAAAAATCTTATTAGACCAGAATGAAGCCCTAAAAGAGGTTTTAAGCTATGATATTTTTTTAAAGTTTACAAAAAAATTTTTGCTAATTTTCTAAGAGTTATGTAACTGGATTACAAACAAAGAAACAGATGTCAAAAGCAAGAAATCAAGATCAGTGTGGCTTCAATCCCTGAGCATAAATCAGGAGAAACTCTGTTTTAAAAAGCCAGTAAGATCATTAAGACTTACTAGAAAATGTAAAAGGAATTCTCTTTGCATGTGAGCTACAGCTGCAGTAGTCAAATGGAGAAACCTGGGTAAGTCTGAGGGAAAAGATACAATATGCAAACAAGCCATAGCTTCTTTTGCAATCTGACATGCACTAATAGCTAACAAATGAGAGGCTCCTTCAAATGAGCTGGTCCTGCACAGCTGAATTATGATAGGCAAATGGGATAGGAATGAATTAAAGAGCAACGCTCCCTGTCACAATATGCCTTTGCGAAAGCTACTTCCCTTCAGAAGCTATCGGCACCTGCCAAAGCCACAGGGATTACCCTTCCAGGACACAACAGGAGAGGAAATTTTGGCTCCTGACCAAGAAGCCAGAAACTGAAAAATGTCCTAACAAGTGAAGTGAGAAAGCTAGTGAAAGCTAAGTGAAAATTCTTTAGGAAAGTAATAGATTTATCCCTGCCCAACTCTGACTTCTCACTGACATTTAGCCTCTGCACTGCATTAGAACTGCTCAAAGAGGGCCAAAGAAAATGGCAAACAAATCTGGGTCTAACAGGTGATGCTTCATCACCCAGCCATGATTCACTGAAAAATGCCAAATGCACAGGGAAATTTGACCCACCAGTATAGTCTGTCCCACTGGCAAAAAATTGTCAGTGTATACGTCACGTGGCGTAGAAAGCCAAGAGCCAAAGCCCAGAAGGAAACCCTGCGCCATGGGAGTGCAGGCTTGCATTGGGCTGCTGCAGATTTCACCTGGAACTGCTGCCTTGAACTGAACAAAATACACTGACACAGCCTGGGGCATGTGTCCAAGGAATAGCTCTGATTTGCTGGTCAAGAAATAGAGACCTTTGGCAAGAATAACAGTGGGAATCCCCACCTGGTTGCCCAATTCCATTTACACTCTACATTCCAGCCTCCTGAAGGTCGTGAACAACCTTAAAGCTCTTCAGCTCCATTCAGTGCTCTTCCTAGTGTCCAAATATGTTCTTACTCTAGATAGGGCACTCCTTGTACCCCCTCTCTTTTTACCAGCTCTTTTAATTTGCTAACAAATAAATATACACAGACACAGAAAAATATTCTGAAGTGTGTGATGGCAAAAAACCAGTAAATTATGGGCAGAACATGTGCAAGACAAAGGGACAAATATACACAAAGATAGCAAGAGAGCCTAGACATACAGGAATTGATGGGTCTGCCCTGTATATAAATGCCAAAGTCCTCTCTAGACATGTATGAGATGGTAGAGATTTAGTACTTCATGGGTCTTTTTGTGAAAATAAGGTGAACTTCGTTTTTACTCTAGTGATTGATTCTCATAAAAGTTAAGTGGCTATCGATGAATAATGTTTACTTTAAGACCTCAGGCACTAGTTGTCTCCACTATAAAGATGAAGATATAAATTCTGATCATCTAAACTCAAGGTCAGTATTGTTCATCATAGTAGAAATTCAGTTTTACTACTTCTTTTCAAAGTATTGGAAATAATTACTGAAGACCTCATTCAAATTCAAGTATTCAAGAGGTGGGAAATGCCAGATTAAAACTGCTTATGGAATTCAGATTGGACCTTTTGAACATACCTGCTATGAAACCATCTTCTATTATGTGATTACAGACTACTTTTCCATGGCATAGCTGGAGTGCTTTTTGTGTGCATTGTGCATGGTATTCTGAGAAATGGTATTTGGGGAATGAATCAGGTTTATCTAGTGAATGAGGCTTTCATTTCTCTCTGCCTCATTTGTTTCAGGAACTGGAAGGTATATAATGAACCAGCAAGGGACTGCAGACCGAGAAAATAAGATTTAATGGTTAAGGCAGCTGCCACCAAAGAAGTGAATTCCATTTCTGGATCTGCCACAGAGCTCCTATGTGATGTTGGACAAATTACTTCACATTTCCCAGAGATGACCATTAATTTGATGTTCCTCGTTTTCTGGTCTCTATACAAGGCAACCGAGCTAAGCTATTGAACACTTACAGCTGCAGTTGATGTAGATTAAAACTGTATTCACATACACATAAAGATTGATTAAAAATATAGAGACTACGAAAGAAATGTTATTTAGAAATTAGCTGATACATTGTCAACTATTTTCCTCTGCCACCTGTAGGGATAACAGACCCATGAATGACCAGGGTATTATGCAGGTAATTTTATTACTGTGTGTGAAGCATTCAGGTATGATAGCTCTGAGAACAGTGAAGCAACCAATAATTTTATATTCAGTGCAGGTTTTGAATGATGTGGTGGTAAGAAAGCCCTGGGGCCACATCCTACATGAAGAGGATGGAAAGAAATACAAACTAACTGCTGATGAAGCAGGGTCATGTTGAAAAAAAAGGTATTATTTTTTAAAAGTATGTCAGAGAGCCTGCACTCCAAGGGGCCAAGGTCAGTTTTACAAGAGCAACCTCAGGCCTGGTAGCATGTAGCTTCTGCATGGACTTGGTTTTGTTTTTTCATGTAGATTTGCAGTTGTGTTGTCAAATATATATTATAGGTTTTGTGTGAGAAGAGAAGAATCCAGGCACCTGCCCCCTCTCCCATTTCTAACCTAGGCCACAGACGAAAGGCAGCTTGAATCTAAATCCATATCTCAAAGAGGTGTAGAAGAGGTGATAAATGTGATAAAGATTAACGTCTTAGATTTGGGAATGAACCTCCAGGTTGACATGGCTTGAAATGAACATGCAGATGGATGTGGTTCCACGGTCTGAAAAGGCTGCCTCCAAGCTTGTCCTCAGAAACAGGCCTGACTGCAAAAATGAGATGTTCCTGCAAGGAGAGAATATCCACTTGATAACTAGACAGGAGCCCGTTGTCTCAGCCCTTTTGTTCATGAAGAGCACTCAGGCTGAGCAGCAACACCCAAGGCCACCGGTGGACATTCCCTGCTCAGTTCATGACTCAGAGGATGTTAAACCTTAGCTGGTCCATGGGAGATGGAGATGGGCTGGGCAGGCTGAGGTGTGACCTGGAGCTTGGCTTTTACCTCACTGCTTGTCTGAGCTGGCCAACTCCACCACTGTGCCTGCCCGGCCTGGGACAGGACCTGTGGCCAGGTGAACCTGAGGTGTGACCTGGCTGACTTTTGTCCCTGCACTGAGGCTGCCCACCTGTACTTGTGCAGGCTGAAAACAGGGAGAATCGTTCTTTCCCATGCACACAAACAGATTCTTCTGGAGGAAGAAAGGAACTGGAGATACTTTGGCAATTCACTAAAACTTGGAGTTATGATAAGGAAATCACAGTGCAGGGAAGTCCTATCTTGTTACCAACTTCCCTATTATATGAAAGGTGTGAAAGAAATTAATATTGTGACAGGGTCATGACTTTGCTTATAAAACCTGCATATTAAGTGGTGGAAAAGATTTACTGCCAAATGCCTTGTTTTACTGTTCACCCTCTCTTGCAGTCTCCTATTTTCTGATACCTGCTATAGCTGACACTCACTTTGCTAAAATATATTACAGGCCACATGGAAGATCATATATCAGCAAATAATGGAATCAAGTTAAAATGCAAGTTTCCTATAATGAGCTGAGCCAGCCCGTTTCAGCATTATGTTCAGGTGTTACACTGGGAGAGAAGATAGGCTTTAAGGTACATTTTAAATTTGATTGCCTGTGAGAAAGCAAATACGCAACTTCAAAATTTCACAACAAAATGCCTGCTTTTTAAAGCTTAAAGCAGTTTCATTCATGAGGTTTATAATTTGTCAAAGTATTTTCACTAGATTTGCATGCAAATTATGAAATACAAAACCAATTTAGTACAGCAAAGAAAATGATTTCAATCACTAAGGGAAATAAAAGTAACTTTTACTTAGAGCATGAGAAGAAAAGAAAAGCAAACAAGAGATTAAAAGTATCATCTCTTGATGAATTCCATTGTTTGGCCTAGAGAAGATTAGCCAGAAGAGTAAAAAAGTATTTAAGAATTTATTCATAAATATTACCAACCCTAAATCCACATTCTGAATAAATTAAACATTACTAATCTTTCACATCTTCATTCTGATCTTTCCTGATCAGAGCAGAATAGAAATTACAACTTGGACCTTAGGACAAAGCAGGGGTGAAATTTTCCCGTTCCAAAGTCCAGATGGCATAAATTGTCATGGACTCATTGAAGTCATTTCAGTTGTGGTAGCTTCCACTGTGTTACGTATCAGCTCCACATTAACTGCCGCTATAAAATAGTTTATGAATGCTTATTTTGGATCTCACCAAACTGATAGATGAAAGTTAAAAAAAGCAGTGAGTAAACATAGCCATGATACTCATAGGTTATCAGGAAGACATTACATAAAGCAATTCAATATCGAGGTGGGGAAGAAAAGAGTTTAGTGGATCTATATCTGGTCACCTTTATTCAAGCCAGTGAAGCCCTTCGGTGTTCAGGCCTCAATTAGAACAGCATTTCAATACTGAGGCTGTAGGACAACAAAAGGTAAACAGTGCAACATTCAACCGAAATCCTTCACCCAAGTATGTATCTCAACATACAATGTAAGCATCTCACCTGGTAAGTAATGTAAGTATATCACCTTATTGATACTACAAAGAAAACACAATTCCCACTTTAAAAGTAGATCTTAGGATCATAGAATATCCTGAGTTGGAGGGGACCCACAAGGATCATTGAGTCCAACTCCTGACCCTGCACAGGACACCCCAAAAATCACACCATGTGCCTGAGAGTATTGTCCAACCACTTGAGCTCTGTCAGGCTGGTGCTGTGACCACTGCCCTGGTGAGCCAGTTCCAGTGCCCAGCCATCCTCTGGGTGTTTCCAATGTACCAACATCTACATGGCGACTCTGAGTGCAGCAGAACCCAGGGAGGGAACTGAACCACAACAACTAGGCACCTCCCATCTTAGAGCCCTAGTGAGATATTTTGGAAACATGTATTTTTAGATAGTTAATAAGATATTTCCTAAAGGAACTACATAGTTAAAAATATTTTGATACATAATGACTGATGAGAGCCCCCTCTCTCATTTCCATTTGAGTATCCGGAAATCAGAAGTACATCGGCTATTTTTGCTAATTTGGCTGATCACCTTGCAAGCAATGAATGATCCATGAACAAGAGGTGTAATTCCTTCAAGAATTCAAAGTAGCTATTTTTCAACTGACATTGTCAGATCCAGATAAATAGATTTCTTTGATTTTGATATTCTTTCATCCAAGAAAAATTGTCTGAGGATAGAACAAACCGATTTCAAGCTCCTGGACAGAGTATAAGCAAATTCAGATATAAATTTCTAATACTTGGGGTTTTTTTCTTTCAATAGGCCAAAAAGACCCATTTAATTAAATTCTTTTTCATTTTCTATTACCTGTTTGTGACTACAGTCCCCAATAAGTATTATGATTACATTCTGGTATCTGTCATAGGAATATAGAAAAGCTCAAGATTTCTTTGCACAACACTGTCAGGATTCTTTCTGATGCACCTGATACAGAAGAAGAATGATGATGATAATGATGATGATAATGATGATGATGATGATGATGATTATGATGATTTGGCAAATATCTAAAAAAACACAAGAACAAGAACATTTTAAGAGAATGAGAAAATCAAAAAAGGTAGAGGGCAATCTGAGAAAACTCTACAATTACATATGGCAGTAAATGCACAGGAAGAGCAGCTTTAACGCAAATGAATAGTTTTGTATGGATCCAACTCAAATATAGTGAAACAAAAAACATTGTCTTCTACCACAAAATGCTTTGGGGACCAAGAGTAGAATTTGATGCAGGAAAGACCCATACCCCTGTGATGAGTTTATTCTAAAAAGGAGAGATCATTTCCATACAACTCCAGAGAGCCACTGGAGCGGTGCACAGGTGTTTGTGTGGCAAATAAACATGGCACAGAACTGCAGAACCTTGATCCCTGTGCACAACTGCAACATGAGCTGGTTCCACAGAAACTACTTAATCTTGGGGAGTAAGAAGGGAAAATTATGCCTCCCTCAAAAGTGAGAAAGGCAGAAAAACCTCACACCTACCTCTGACTTCGATTTTATCAGTAGCAGGACAAAGAGCATTTGGGAAGCTTCCATTCCAGTCAGCAAGGTAGGAGGTGGTATTTCCAATGATCAAATGCAACATTCCAGCATATGCACACCAGTCTTAGGAAAGACATACTCTGACCCACTCCTCTAGGCAGCATCTTGTGAAATGATGCAGAGGTACTTGCGGACACATCAAACCATCAACCCATCTTAGTAAAGCAATTAATTCTTGTTTTCTCCAAAGCAGTTTCTTAAGATATGCTTCCTAGAATAGTGCTATCATCTGATAAATGTCTGGAATGATAAATAGAAAGTCCTGGTGTGCAAGTGTCCAAGCTCTTTAACACAAACTGTCACATTGTTTTGGATCCACGTGAAGAGAAAATACTGCACTGGGGACATTTGACTTCATTTGATAAAGCCAAGATATTCACCATCTCACAAAGATACTTTCAAGTCTAGGGTAGGAAAGCCACAAAATTGTTTCAGAAAACAGCTATCCCACATTCAGGCTCCAACTCAGATCTGAAAAACTGGGGATAGGAGCAACCTGCACTACCTACTTTGAAGTCTAGACAAAGCTTCTGTATAACTCTGCTTTCCAGAAGTAGAGTGAGGACATTTTTTGCTGTTTGTTTGTCCACCCACCTCTTGATTCTCTTTTCTAGTTAAGACACAAAAGCTCCTGAATTCAAGGACTATCATCATCCCATATACCTGCACCTCTCAGCGCCATCATGCTGCAGCCTCGGATTGCTGGAATACAAAAAGCAGTGTTGTGTACTAAAGTGGAGGGGTAGACAGCATCACAAGGATCTCAATATGCATACAGTCCTACAATACGTGCAAGCACAGTTATTTCATGCATCAATTAAGCCTTCATGACAATAAGGAAGTTCAGTTCTTCACTGCTTTTAATACTAATGCTGATACTCAGTGCAAAATGACAGCAGTTTTCCTTTTCCATGTGAAGTTTACATAGGAATGTTTAGCAGCAATTCTTAATGTGGTGTACAGTGTGGATGTATTGAAATATTTCTAAATGCTCATTATTGCAAGGTGGAATTGAAGGGAGAATTTTTTATTCACTGTTTTGCAGTAACTTCTGTGTACTTTTCATCATTAATATTTAACCAAACTGTTTGCAAATAGGGCTTCCCTATACTTCCCTGAGATGTATTAGGCCAAGCCATTTACCTACAGTTAAAGTAGTAAAATATTCGGAAAAAAATAGCTATTCCTACTATGGAACTTCAATATAACTGCAGAATGATTTAATTTGCAGTTTATCTTGAAGGTGCAGTAACTTCTAGAACTACAAAATTAACACCAAGGTGAGCAGTTTACTTCCCTCTAAGCAGAAATTGAAAATAGATTTCTTCAGATAAGGAGGTGCTGAAGTGGGACTTGAGTGGTATAACTTAAAGAAAACCATAAAGTGTTGCCAAAAATAACAGATAACTGTCCCTGAAGTCAATGCCTCAGGAAAATACTAATGAAGAGTACATCAATGGAAGTACCATTTTTCATACAAGATATAAAATCTTCTGATCATTGTGTAGACATGAATGACCCTGGGTATTTTTTGCTAATACTGGAGACCTTGGCCCCTGAATTTGTGCCAAACCAATTTGATTTAATTGCATTCTGCACACTTAATTTCTCCTGCAAACTTCTAAACTATTCTGGAGTGCTAACTTTTTCTTCCTAAATACCTATTACCCTCCACTCTAGGAATTTTTGAAATTCTCTGCCTGTATTTCTGGGTTTGATTAATTAAATTTCCTATATTTGGGGGGGAAGGGCTCTTTTGAAACAACAGTTTTTCAAAATGTAAGCTTTTAAGAAAAGAACTGTGAGACTATCAAGCTAAATACAAACAGAGGAGTCTCATGACACAATATGTGTGCAAGGATTTTTAATTCAAGATTTGTTTAACATTCTCCTTTTGTGTTGGCTGTTTCTTAAAAAGTAGACGGTACCATCTGTATAGACCATCTGAACTGAACTGACCCTGAACAGGAACATGAACAGAATGAACCTACAGATAATCCACAGCACTTTTTTTAGCCCGAGGATAGCTAATTTATTTCCAGAAAATATGGACAGGCAATTATTACCAGAAAACTTTAATGAACAAAAAATTGAGAAGAATTATTTTAATTTTGCAAGCATTACTTTCCAAAGGAGTTTGTTCTGTGGCATAGTTTTCAGCAGTTCCAAATTATAAAGAAACAAGTCATCGGGGCTGGTTCTGAAACCAGCATCTGTTTTCTTACTCCTGTCAAAACCATTTACCTTTATTTAGTGTGAAGTTTGGCTTCTACATTAGCAGAGCCTCTGATACAGGGTATCAGTACACCCCTGTGAGAATTGTGTGTGCTGCTCAGCATCTCTGGTGAGCTGCCTGTCCAGTCCCACATACGCTGCTGCTTCCACATACGCTACCAACAGTGGAAAATAACAATCAAAGAGTGGCAAATGAAGAATAATTATGTTTAAGGAATGAAGCAAGAGACTGAAGAAAATCAGAACACATCGGGACGTCCTTGAGGAGATATTGGCTTCCCAACCTTGCTTTCATGCCTGCTTGGTCCTCAACACCTCCATTTCCACGTACGCTCTTCCAGCATCCTGCCTTTGGGCACTGGTCCCACCAGAACTGGAGACATGATGGGAATCACTGGTATGACATCCTAATTTGCTCCAAGTGCTCAGCTGCTGCTGCAAGACCAGCCTGTACACTTCTGGAGCTTGTCTCCCCCGCAGGGAAGTCAGGATAACTCGATTTGCTGCTGTCAAGGAAAAGGGTGCCAAGCCAAGAGATCTGCTTCTGCTGAGCCCTTGGCACTGAAATCAAGCCTGTGGTTCTGTCATGCCCTTTTTGTTGCTTGGATTCACGAGGAACTGCTTCCTCTCCCTGCAAAGCTAAACTGTACCACCGTGGGAGGCTTGAACTGTGTTTTTAAACAGGCTCCCTGCTGTTCTGTGTCACATTCTTTCTTCTTCTCTTTCCACAGCAATTTCATATATATTACATTCTAAAACAGAGGGTAAACTCCAGAAACGAGATCCTGCACACAATTTTCCAACGTTCATGGCCAATTTGCTGCATTCTGCTGTGAATTTCATGACAAGGAATTCAGAAACTATTAATATTGCATTTGATCCTTCCTCCTTTTTCCCTTGTACCCATCAATGCTTGTGTATTCACAGTATGTGAAACAAAGAGGGGGATCTTCAAATTCCAAAATCTTACTACTTACTCATTTTTACAGATATTAAATCAACCCTGACTTCCTGATAATGCTGACTTCAAGGAAAAAAAATTACAATCTGAGGATATAACTGATAGCGTTACAATGGAAAAACCAATTAATGTATTTAGTCATGTCCAGGTATTGGTCTAATGAAGAATTCAGGTTTATTTGTGTTACATTCCCATTTTTACTTCACAATCTTTTTGGTAAAGTAAAATAAATGACGTGTTAGATTAGCTTCTTGGCTTAACCTAAGTATTATCATGTATTTTCTTATAGGGGAGTGTTCTTCAAGAAGCACTAATAATAATCATTAAAGATAGGAAAAAGTTAAAATTCAAAGGAATCTCTCTGTCTTTAGGTTCCTCATTCTTTGCCAAATGCACACATACCTTTATATATATATATGTATATAAAAATCAGAGGCAGTGAAATAAAGAATGTCTTTGATTTCATTTCAAGAAAAATGTCAAATGCAAAGATGCATCCACTATCCTTTCCTAGATATCAAAGCTATTTTCAACAGAAGGGTCTCTGCTCAGCCAAAAATATAGTCTGTTTCCATACTGCAGATGAAGTCTGCAAAAGCTCAGAGAAAAGAGGGGGAAAAAAAATCAGTTTTCATGGCCATGTACCAATTTCTACAGGATGAAAGATGAAAGCATCTTTGGTTGAATCAGTCGGTATCTTTTAATTAGAAGAAGCATTTCCAAAAGTGTCTAGTTGTCTTGAGGAACACAAGCCTCGGTCACTGACTTCAATTTTGCTACAAAAATTATACTATGACTTAGTGACATCTTTCACAAAAATGGATCAATTTTTCTTTCATAAAAAATGCAAGAAAACCTGACTTTCAAGTCATTTGGCCTTTTATTATAATATATTACATCCCATGCACTGTCTTGATGACATTTACTGTTTCCTATGCAGGATCCCACAGTATGTATGAGTTGTCCGAAGTTCAAAGAGGGCAATCATTAAAATTTGACATTTATGTCCATGTGTGCACAGGGAGTTTACCTTTTCATTAGCTGCATATATATATATATTTTTTTTTTCTAGTGGAAAAAGCTGATTATGAAGTCATGAAAGACTTGGAGTGATTTTGTGTGATCCCAGCTGAGACTAATGGGTAATGCTTTATGATCGCAACTGAGATTATTAGGTAAAGGAACTGATTAAAGAGATGGTTTTTTGTTGTTATTTGCTGAGTTGTTGAGCGGAGGTGTTGAGTCATGCTGTGAGAAGTTCAAGTGCTGAATCTTCTGCTGTCATATACAGAAATATATTATATTACACAGCATTCTGAACTAAGCTAAAAAATGCTTTGTACATCATACAGTAGTTTGGTAAACAAAACCTATCAACTTCACAAATCTGGTTTCCCATCCAATTGTATCTTATTTTTCATGCCTGATCGGCTCAGATTTTTTTAGTGTACAAGC
Organism: Dryoscopus gambensis; assembly: GCA_013389985.1. Lineage (NCBI taxonomy): Eukaryota > Metazoa > Chordata > Aves > Passeriformes > Malaconotidae > Dryoscopus > Dryoscopus gambensis. The sequence continues at coordinate 13,899 of WEIT01040047.1, forward strand.
CCCAACATTTGTCTCTCTCCAGATGAACAAACTGATTTGAATACTGTAAGGATATGACTGTTGACAGCCAAGCTGTAACAGGTCTTTCTTTTGGTGCAGAAGTGCTTATTAAACTCCCCCTGATAACAAATTTCATCTGTTTCATCTTTTCCGTGTTTAACCAGGGTGAGACAGTCCAGCAAACATCTGCCTCTCAACTCATCCCAAACTACTTTTTGTAATTGCATTTTGAACTTACTGAGGAGAGAGATGATGATGTGATATCCAGAATCAGCTAACAGACTCAAGGGAGCTTCATGCCTGGTCATGGCATGAAGCCAACATGAGGAGGAATGAATGAATTTTTGTGGTGAGTTTTAATTTTAACCAGTTTAGCTGTGTTGCAGAGACTCATCCTGCAGGTGGGTCTTGGCTGGCATACAGCTGTGGTCCCAAACACTTGGAAGAGAAAAGGAGAGACACTCTGAGAGATAAAACTGTCTGTGGTTCATATGTCTGTGGAGGCTGAGGATAACATTGTCTTCTGGAAGAAAACATCCCGACCACTTCCCCTCCAAAGCCCAGCTCGAAGGATACCCAGGACAGATGAGGATGAGGCCATCAACTTTCCACTTACAAACTCTTCCTGCAGGCTTACACAGTGAGCAGTGAAACCATCACTCAGTGATCATTCAGACCATCACCATCAAGCCAAAATTTTTGCTTTAGTTCTCATTTGGTCTCACTATGATCTTGTTGTTCTTTAATCCTGTGATTAAAAGACAAGCTAGACTCTCCAGGCCTTTAGGAGGAGTTTTCCAGAATTATCTCTATACTCAGGGGAGGCAGTGAGCATTAAACTCATGTGGTATTTTCTCAGCACTGCATGTGCCACCAGCTATCCCACGTTCTGTTAAAACCAAGACCACACCATGAAAGAAGTGGCCACACATTTATGAGGAGCAGGACATTCAGTGGTCTCAATTCCTGTCCAGGAGCCTGGATTAAGTAGCTCTTATTCAGGCTCATTTAAGTCGAATTTGTGTTAGAAAAGTGGACCTAAAGATCTTCACAGACAGCATGAGAAGGAAAATCCTACTCAGGTTAAGATAAAGAGGAAATTTCTACCTTCTAAACTCTTCCAAAAAAAAGGATATTTTCCCCAATTACAGCTGTACAAGTGTCTTCCAGATCTCCGTTCTGAATTTGTATCTCTGCCAATCATTTGGGTGCTTAGTTAAAACAAAAAAAAAAGACTTTTTTTTTCTTTACATTTTTATTGACCTAATTCACCTCAGGAATGAGAGGCCCTTGATAAGAATATTTCATTCCACAATGCAATGTCATTAAGGTATAATTTGGGCCAGTGCAGCACACCCTTATGTGTTTTCCCATCTATCTCTTTAGAAATATACCATGAAATTTTAGTTATGATATTTAAAGATTTCTATTGCCTCTGTAGTTGAGGTAGATATTCTTAATGTTCTTTTATACAGTATTTACACGTAATTATTTCAGTAAATATTTTAAAAGCTGCCCAAAACAGGGAAGGAGTTTTTAAAGGTTTGTGGCCGCAGGTAAAGGTTTTGCTTTGTTAGCTTCCCACTGCCTTTTTAATAACCAGCCTGCAGCTTCTAACGTGCTGCTGACAGCCACCTTTCAGATTTCTATACATCTTGTAAAGACAATTACTGAATTTACCCAATGAGCCAGACTAGGAACATCCTAATAGTTGTGTGAAAGGCTAACAAGCTGGAAGCCTTTGAGGTGGTGTCAGTGTCTCACATCCCTTGATGTCAGTGAGTTGATAAAGTTGTTACTAGTTCAAGAAGGCAGGCACCCATGGTTTCTCCTTTCAGTCATTCCCTTCAACCAAGGCTAGATAGTTAAGGTTTTGTATCTCAGATGTGGTAAGTGGGCTGAAATGCCAAAATTCACTCCTCAGGAACTTCACTAACAAGGGAGTTTGTGTTACAAGGAGGACTGAGCTGTTAACAAGGGGAGAAACTGTCTCATTTCCAACTCATTAATTACTATTATTATTATTTTTAATAAAGGGAATGCCATCTTTAGCCCTCTTTCTACCTGAGCAGGATGTTGATGAAAAGATAAGGCTTCTTTAAAGAATATTCTGTCTTGGAACCATCAAGCACAGTGCAACGGTTACTCTGTCATGTATGGTCTGACAAAGTTCAGCTGCGAGCAGAGATATTCACTCCTTCTCCAGCCCAGGAAACTACTCAAGCCTGGGGGAAAAGTTCAGGATTTAACTTCTCAGAGCTGACAGGCTCCTAGCACTGAGTGGAGTCAGCCATTCTCAATCCCCACCAAGCTGAGCCATACCTAGGCTGAATGGGATGATTTCAGCTATAGGTAGCACTCGGTGTGAGTCCAAACAGCAGAACTCACCCAGAGCTCCCATTAGTAATCGCTACAGCAGTAATAATAAACTCACCAACTTTTACGTTCGGTAAAACCCTATGTGTACCCATTATCACAAAAGAAGTAATGCAGCAATGAATATCACCACCACTACAAGCCATTAAGAGTTCAGGAGAACACAGCACTACAGTGTAGTAATCTAGGACAGCCCATAGAGATTAAATGGTTGAGTCTAGAAGTATAATTTGCATAGAGGCTGCCTACTGAAATTGAGTGTAAACAAAGATACTGGTCCTGATATCTGTACAGAAAACAACTTGCACTGTGTAAAGGTCTGAGTTGCAGACGGATGCAGAGCAAAGAGTGCCACCTACAGAACTGCTGGGAAAAGCTACTTCAATGCATTAGGTCCCCTATCCATTTGCAGACCATCTATGATGATGTTTAGTTAGCACGTCTGGTGAGATTAAGTCCAAGCTGCAGTGCTCTCAGAGCCAATAAATTAACCAAAAAGTGAAGCAACGTAAGAGCAGAGCTACTAAACAAAAGAGATGTTTGAAAAATTTGCTAATACTGCAGCTATAAGGAATCGTCTTGCCAGCTCAGAACACGCCTGCTTTGAATATACACTTCCCACGTGTTTGACATCCTAATATGGCTCATTTAATACTTGCAGCGAATCCATAATACACAATAAAACCTCAGAAATTCTACTTCTGCCATTTTACTTTCATAAGGGTGTCCTCCACGAAAAAAAGCACAGAAGTTAAAATCTGTGCGTTTCTTCCTACTTTGCCTCCATTAGTTGAAGTCCAGGAACGTGCTGCTCGCTGGGGTTAACAGGATGGCAGCTTCCCTGGTAACTAGGGGCTAGTTGGCAGTTTGGAAACAGATGGCAGGTTAAATAGTCTCAGCTGGTACGAGTTCTTGCTTTGGCCTTTTCCACCTCCCTTTAGACTGACACACGACCATATTGCGACAGGAAGATTTTAGGTGGTGGTCAAAAGGTACAACAGACATTCCTTATCCAAAAGCAAAGATTTCCCTATCCAGCCTATAAACTGCTGTGATGCATTTAATGATGACCATACAGTTGACTATAATAATATGGCTGGATTTTGAACTCCCAATTCTATTAAGAAATATGCTTGTTCTGGGAGTGTTAATACTCAGGTATTGTGTCTACAATAAAAAATGAAAGGAGGCTGCTGTAGCAGCAGAGAGGGAAAATTTTTTTTTTTTCCTTTCACACCGGATGTTTGTAAAAATTTTTAAAACCTTTGGGTTTTGTGTGTCAGATGGCTTGCATACCCTGAAAAATCTGACTATTTAGGGCTGAACCTGGTCAGTCTGCTCAGCTCCTGTGTGTCTGCCAAGGTTTGAGCCAGTAACATATTGCAAGAGCCAGTGCAGTAATTATACAATCTGATCTCTGCATGCTACCAAAATAAACTCATAGCTAATGATGGTAGTGCGACCATCATTCAGCAGGTTGAAGAAGTGTGCCATATTTAATGCTTCCTCATGAGATTGCTGTCCTAATCCTAAAGAGATTTAAGACACTTAGAAATGCGCGGCGTCTCCTTTCTGCTGTTTTCCAACCGCCGCTGGTCACATTGGGCCTCTCTGCTCTATCCCTCAAATAAACAGAAAAGCTGCTTTCACAGCTCATCTCCAGATACGAAATTACTTTCACGGTGGCTGAGTGCTCTCTGCTATCCAAATTTCTCACAAAAAACATTGCTTTCATTTTCTTGTGCCACTGAGCTGAACAAAGATAAAAGAAGTCAAATAAAGATTATTGATTTATTGTTATCATTTCTCGTGCCTTCTCCTCCTTAGGAGCATCACTTTGTATTTTATACCAACATATGCAGCAGCAGCAGCAATGCCACAAACGAGTCAGCTTTGTGACTCTTTGCAAGCTTGAGTTATCAGCAGCCACCTGTGCCATACACTGTACTGAGGAATTAGTGATTTGGAAAATTATCCAATCCATACTATCAAATCAAGGGAAAGATCTCTTGTTTGCAATTACTCCCTCAGAGCTTGCTGCTGCTCCTTCCTGCATTTGATAAAATTCAGGTAGTGGAACTACAGCACTGGACCTTTACAGTGACTGCTCATCGGGCTTTGTAAGTATATTCTCATGCCACAAAAGATGATAGAATTATTACTAGAGGGTAATTATATTGATTTTTTTCCTCCCAAGTTGAAGGTAGATTGTATAACTAGGAGGTTAACAGTTAAATTCCCATTCCTACCATGCATACAGTCCAAAAGCAAGGAAAGTTTGAAATTCAGTGTAGCAGAAGCTAACACCCTCTGCCACGGCAATAACGAAATAGCAGCTTTCTCACATCTCCTGTAGACATATCATGGGGAAACTTCTCCAGACAGAGAACATGCGGCCTTACAGGTGCCTTTCCAAAAGAGCTATTAACATGGATCCATTAAATATTTCCATGAAGGGCAGATAAATTAGACCCAGTTCCCAGCTGAAATTTCTTTTTTTTTTTCTTTTTAGACACAGAAACTTGAAAAAAAACCCTGGCATAGCTGATGGATCAGCAGCTGAAATCTGTGCCATTCGAAAAAAACCCCAACCAACCAAATTAAAAAAAAAGCCACAAAATTATCAGATAGTAACAAGACCTTGAGAGAACCCCAACCAGTAAAAGGCACCAGCCATACTTCATGAATGCAGAATATTTATCAACATCGTGGAAACCACTGGATGCTCTCATTTTCAGAACAGCAGAGTTTACATTCCTGTAACTAAGTACACAACTTATCTTGCAGGATGTCTTTTATGACAGATTGGGAATAGAAACACGCTAACACAGTTCCCCGGTTAGGACAGACACCTCAGGCTGTGGTAAAACATGACCTTTATAGATACCTAGCAAAAAACCATTTAAGAAACAGATATAACATCATGACCTTTTTAGATACATAGCACAAAACATCTAAGGGAAAGTCCTGCCCCTCTTCCCTTCTGCCACCGAAGCCACGGACACAGCAGGAGCCGCCCAAGGGCCAGTGGTGGCACTGGGAGCTGCAGGTTTTACTGAATCCTGAGATGACAGTAATGGTGGGACTGATTACACTGAACTTTGCCACCTACGTGCCTGTTATTTCGGCTCTCCCAACAGTTGCTGGAGGGCAGGCAGGCTGCTCCAGAAGTGGAGTTTAAAATAAATGTCTCATGCAGAATACAGGAATTCTAAAACATCCTTTATGAATTCTTCTTTGGGGCACTTCCATTGCTTTGACTACAAAGCGGCTACTAATTCCTAATGAGAGTTCACTTGGATGAATGGCACCTCAAGGGATGACACTTACACACCCTCTGGGGTGACAAGGGACTGCTTATGTGGCTCCAGCACACAGAAAAGATCACATTTTAGTGGAACTAGTGCAGGATACAGGATTTCCTCTATCAAACAGAAGCCAAGGCTTAGCACTATTGCACTGCCCTTTTGTTTCTTAATGGAAAACAATTTTGTAAAACTGGAATTACTTCTCTGACAGACTTCTGTTTTTCTCCAATGAAAATAAACCAACATAAAAAGCAAAGAGTTTATTTTATTAAGTCTGAGCAATTAAAGATGTAGCACTGCTAATGACAGTGTTTTGCTGCTCCTACGGTCCTACCAAAGGCAATCCCATTCCAGATACAGTCTGTAGGGTATTTTTAGCAAAACACTATGTTAGTGAACTTTCAAAGAAGAAATTTTGGAGGAATGATAGCCCAAAGGCTAATCAGAACTGGAAAAACAGAAATTAAATAAAGTCTCCAGGAAGGAACCAAGTGCATGATGAAGAAATCAGGAAGAAAAGAAGAGTTTTGTAATGGCAAGATTCAAGATGCCAGTTTAGATGGAAGTTAATTAAATTCTGGAACAAAAGTGTAGAGCTCCAGTGGAAGTCAAGAGCCACAGCCAACACTCTAAAAGAGGAAAATCTGAGTCTAAAACTATCTTACAGTGAAAATCAAATAAGAGATGCTCGGAGGACATTGGAATGAGGAGAATGAGAACAATTTGCTGAAGACTATCACAGGTTAATGAAGCAGTTAAGGAAGAGAAAGGTCCACCTGAGAAGGCAAACGATCCTTTGCCTCAGTGAAACAGGAGATCCTTGCTCCTTTCTACTAATTAAGAATAAATTCCATCAAAAGAAAGGTGCCAGGCATTCTGGACCAAATATCAAGCTTCTGAAAAAGCATCTAAAAGTTATCTGAAGTGTGTATAAAATACACTCTCTCTGCTTCTCTGATGTGTGCAGCACAGTGCAGCTGTATTTAAAATCAGTGCAGAGATACAGAATCACTCCGGGGGATTACTGACCAGTGAATGTAAATGGCAGCTCAAATCAGAAAAACAAAACACTTGGAAGATGATGATAATAAAGGGGCTAATCAGTGTTGGTTTTCTGAAGAAACACCATATCTTTTCTGAAGACCACAGCTCTGTGTGTTATTTTCTAGAAAAGCCATCTTAACTGCCCCTAAACCAGCGTTTCCATTCCCCTCACATACATTCTAATGTCCTTACCAACAACTGTTCCATTGTAATTGTTGGAGAACCTCAATTAGAGTACAATAAATTTCCTTAAAAACTATATTATATGTTTAATAAAAAAGACTGTATAGCCCAGCTCCCACAGTGTTTACTATGGAGGAGGCAGCAACAGGGGCACAACAGAAAAAACAAGATCTTCAAGTTTGGTTCACTGCTGAAGAAAACATGTTTTGAGTTACAATCTTAGAAGCCCTGAGATATGTTGATAAAATAGTGAAGAAAGAAGCTTTTGACAAACCTTATTTTGATTGCTAAAATAATTTTTCAAGGTCTGTTACAATAGATGAGTATAGGTAAGAAATTATGAAGTAAAGTGGAAATTGCTGCCCCAGAACAAATGACCAGAGGAGAAAAGACCAAAGGATATGCTAAAATGGTGTGCTTTTATCATGGTGAAAGGCTAATGAGAGGGCATCCTGTGGTTACTTTCTAGGTCACCGGCTATTTAATAGATTCATTAATAATCTAGGAAGGGATGGTGTGTATGGAGGCAGCAAAACAGGCACATAGTAATTTTTCAGGTTATCAGGACAGAGAGGACAGAGAAGTGACTTCAGAGTTTTGCCAGAATATAGGTTTGCCTTTTTTTGACAATTTTTTCTGAAGCTATCACCAACTAATACAGGCCTGCTCCATATAGAGTACAACAGTTTTATCATCTCTTTATTCTTTATGAGCCAGATGTTATTTTTATTTTACCAGATAAGCCCACAAGTTACACATATTTTTGATTTCCTGTTCTTGTTTTTGATTTTAGAAAATTTCCCAGAAAAGAATGTGGAGTTTAGTGGTAAGACTAGTAAAATATCAAGAACCTCCAGAAATCAAGCTTAATCCATAAATGTAAATTCATCAATTCTGAGCTTAGATTTATTTTTTATATACCTATACTCCTCATCTGGCCTATCCTTCTCTCAGTGGAAGGGAAAGAAAATAATATATTTCATTAATTAAGTTTTATTCTTTAAAAAAATAAAGTAAAAAGCAATAATCCTATCTTTAAATAAACACAAAAATGAAGCTTCTATGCTTAATATCACCTGGAAGTTGATTTTTTTAAAGAAATATTCGCAAAAAATTATTTTTACAATGTAAGATTTGAGAGATTCACCATAATTCCATTTTGTGCAAATGCACAGGTAGTAAAATGTACCTAATTTCTTTGTCCCTTACAGCCCTAAGAAGAGAAAAATTGTCAAGTTCTTGAAATCCGCACAGCAGCCGTACCCTGTATACAAGTGTGGAATCATAAGACTGCTTCTTAAGGTCAGTGCAGCTTATGGTAATGAATATGGAAAGGTTACTATTGTTGTCTTTTGTTGATTTCTCCTCAAAAAATGCAAAGAACAAAAAGGTCACTAAGCAATGTTTCTAAGCTACTTTGGAATTTACTAATCTATCACTGAAGAAAATTTTAAAAAAGGGTTAATAAAATATACTCTAGACACAGAAAAGCAGATTAGAAGTGGCATTTAACTGTGAAACTGTCTTTAGACAGAGAAAAAATAACCCCAAAATCAGAAAGAAAAGCTACTTTCAGACTTTGATCACTAAATAAATATTTACAAACTGAATAAAGCTTTTTAAAGTACAAGGCTGGAGCTCCATAACACGTCATTGAGGAATACATCTGTGACAGCAGAGCCGACATCTATCACTGTAATGAGTGCTAGATGCAACAGTTCTATGAAAGCTGTACTTGTCCAGACCAGTGACAGAAATTACTGTGACTGAGTTTTGCAGACCAAGCCAATACTGGAAGTGATTGAAAAAGCAAACAGGGTGACAGTGCAATGGTGAGAAGAGACCCCAGCATGGTGTACTGAATTACCAAATTGTGAGATATCCAGGGGAGATACAAACCTGCATTTTCGAGCTTGGACAGTGAAGTGTTTGAATTAGGGGAGCTTAGAGATGAGAGGAGAAGCCCTGTCAAAGGCAGTCTGGAATCTGGATTGGCAAAGGGATACAGGATCCAGGACTCTGCAAAGCACGTCCAAAGGCACTGCTCAGTCTTGGGTCCAGGCTGGGGAAACTTAGATGCAGCATAAATTTAAAACAATGTCTCTGTCCTCTGACATGCTTTGGTTCTAAAAAAATTATAAATGCGTTTTGAGTCATTATTTGGTTGCCACCCGGATCTCTCAGTGGAGGGTTTGCAAGTCAGATTCACTGTGGAAATATCTGGCTGTAACTAGGAGCTGTAGGGTCAGGAGATTACCTCTCAGTAGACAGAGCTGGGGATAGAGAACCAGAAATGCACTCTGAGATGTACATCTGAAACAGCATGAGTAAAAGGTAAACTTTTTTCCTAAGAAAAATCAGTAAGAAATTAATGGTGTTTCAATATGGATATTCCAATAAATATGTCAACAGAATACATGTCATAGATTCTGAATTACTGCATGGATTTTTATTTCTGTGGTTTTCTCATGTTGTGTGGCCCTTTAGCTTGGCAGTAACTTGTCTACAGTGTTTGTGCAGTGTGATGACAGACTGGAAGAAGCAGCATAATCTTGACATTTTGGCATTACTCTTCATCTATCTTGCCTTTTGTGGAGGTTACTATATTATTTAAAATGCCAAATGCTCAGAACAATATAGATAAGCCAAATTCTATGAATTTTAATGGGAATATTTTATACTTTCAATTCAAAATGGGCTTCTTGTTTGAGAGGAGGATCAGCTTTGAAGATAACTGTGCAAACAGTGACATCGTCACATTGAGCTGTTTGGTAGAGTAAGTTTTGAATGAAGAGGAACATGTAAGAAGTATTTTCATGAAACAGCCCTTTCACTGATAGGGGATAGGTTAATCTATTTTAGAAATTTTGAAGTCACAAAGCAATGGATGTTTCTTATGTAATGGATGGAGCTTATGTGTTCATTTGTTCATACTTTTATAAAAATAGAGATTATGGAATTAAGGGACTTAATTACACATGTTGCAGAGGAAATAAGCACCACTAATTTATCCATTTTCTATTACAGAGAATGACATCTTTAACAAAAGGAAATGTAAATAGAATTTTAAACCGGTAGGGCCATTTTCTCATGCTGAGCATATTCTTTTGTGTGTGTACATATACAGGCAAAGGTTTGAGTCTGAATTTGCTTCTCAAGCAAATTTTATATTGAAACCACACATGATGTTATGTCCAGATGGAATGTAGAGAGAAGAAAAAAATTTCAGATTTCATCCGCATTTTCATTTCACTATATATGTCAAATGCTTTGCCTTCTTTAAATAAAGGTCAAGAAAGAACAAAGATTTTCTTTTTATCTTAAGAGATTCTGTAAAACAAGGAAGATGTGGGTGGAATGACTTGGAAATGAGTTCTTTTTGAAATTCTCTACTGCAGTCAATTGAAATCCTGAAAAGACAGTTTAACTGCTGTAAAGTTAAGCACACAATTAAGAATGAGATTTTGAAGAAATTTACCCCTGCATATCATTAATTAGTATCCAAAAATATGGGAATTTTTTTATTTAATACTTCAAAAGGCTTTTTTTTAGCAAAATAAAAGGTATTTTAAAAAATTTGGGTAAGTTAGTAGAAGACAGACATGTAAGAACACGGCTGAAGGTCAGACACATTCTGAAGACAGATTCTCTTCAGTTTAACTTTTTCATCTCTCTGAAATTACAACAGGGCATCTCACGTTCTCCTGAAACAAATATAAGGTTGATACCTGTGGTTGTGGTTACTCTGAGGGTGCTGTAATGATTGCCTAACTCAGCCTTGCACAGAAAAGCACAACACCCATGCATTAGCTGGACAAAATCAGTACAGCACTCCGTAACTGATGATGGTAATGACTCAACAGTGATTCACTACCACCGCAGTTATCAAGGCAGCAAGGAATGAACAAACTACTCCAGTCCTCCTGAATGTCACAATGTCTTTTCACTCAATATGGGTAAAAAATTTGAAAAAAGAAAAGTTATTTTGGGTCTTCTCTATGAAAAAACAAAACCCACAGTGTATAAAATATAGAAAAAGACCTAATCCTCCTTTAGAGTTTTTTTTTCTTTTGTCTCTATAGATAAACTGAATTGAAAGCTTATACAGAAAGGTTAAACTAATGAGATTTCTAGAAATAATTATCACCAGCCAAAGCGAACAAATCAAAGAGATGACTCAATTTCAATGATAACACACATAAACAAAAAAATTGTTCAAATTCTTTCCACACTTTAAATAGGACAGTCAATTCTCAGAACAGACTATTCAGGTAGACTGGAAACAGATTTTTTCTTTCCCTTCCCAGATATTATAGAATTCTATTAAAAACCTGAACTCTGGAAGAGTGAAATCAGTTGTGTCAAAAAGTACATGCTCAAGAATAAGAATACATGACAAATGTGACACAAACTCTTCCATAGAAATGTTTCTTTATTTTTTACATAAGATATNGAAAAAGGCACCTTTTTCCTTATCAGCCCAAAAACTGAAAATGCTTGGAATGCTTTGTAAAAGTGACCTTAATAAAATATTTCATATGAAATGAACGAGTTAATTATGTTTTCATTCTGGACAACTTTATTTATCTTCTATAAAAATGCAAGACTGGAACTTTCAGTGCATCTTGATGCAGGTATCCTCGTATTTAAAAAATGTTTCAACTATGGTTTGTTCAATTAACATCAGCAGAAATAGTTACAGCAAGAGAGACATGGTACACACATTTTAGAATCAGATAGGAAGGAAAGTTTTTTTCACTAAGACATAATACACACTTTTGCAAACTGTAAAAAGCACTAGTACTCACATATATCCTTTTCTCATTCAGGGGACAAAACTCAGCTTTCCATTTCTGCTTCCTTATCTCTTTTAAAGTGCAAATACATTTCCTGTAACCATGCTTTTCAAGCAGAAAACAGCCAATGGATTGTTTTTTAAAAAAGGAGCTTTTCCAGAGCCAACCCTAACTAAAAGAAATGGGACAATTTAGAACTTTGTCCTTCTGCACTGAAGATTTTCAATTGACTTCACTTGCATTGGGATTGGGGCTCTAAAGGAGATGTAGAAATTAGCTTTGAACAGCTTACTAAGTAAGTAGCCCTAACTGCACTCCTTACTGAGATACAAAGCTGATCATTAACAACTTGGTAATTCAGGGGAAAAAATCAGGGTTCTCAAGCACCTTTCAGAAGCAGACTGGAGGACTGCATTCAAGGAATAATGACAGAAATGAAAGAATAAAATTGCAACCGTCTTTCTTCCACTTAAAAAAAATAAAAAAGAAAATCAATTTCTGGATAAGCCCAGGGTCTGGGATACTCTTCACACAGCAGAACAGAAAGCATTGTCATTATTTTTTTAAACATATATGAAGATAAATGCCTTAATTGGTGAAAGAGAAGCACATGAGGGTGATTTGAAAATTTTTGGTTTTGTGAACATAAGTCAGCTCTTGCAAAGAAATTCAGCAAAACTTCACAGAGATAAAAAACCCCAAACCAGTCTAGGTTTTACTTTATGCATTTTTCTATCTCATCAAGGGAAAAAAAAATCAAACTCCTGCACAAAAATACCTGTTTTGTTCCAATAACATATAGCAGCTCCCTTCCTGAAGCCCTTGCACAAACAAACAGCTCGGAGTTGCCTCCACGGCTAAGTTAGCTCATGGCTCTGCTCGACTGGAGCAGCTGCAGCCAACGGCTTAAATCAAATTCATAAAATGCAGGGACTGATATTTTCAAAAGAAAATAACAGCTAATATAGATGAAAATAAAATAAGGCTTGATATTAATCTCCAAGTTATTTAATTTTTAAAGATCAAAGCTTGGAATGGGGAGAGGGTCAAGCCTAGAAATGAAGCATTCTGAGGACAAGGAAATTTGATGCCACACTCAATGGCCAAATTTTGGCAAAGAAGAATAGGAGGGGAATGACCTGGAGGGACGGAAGGCTCCTTTCTGAAAATGTTTAAAAAGAAATTCTCTACACTAATTCAGTTTGAAGATCTGACATAAACGTGACTGCAGGTCAGCTAAAGAAACACCTGATATCCTATCACGGAGGCCGGTGTTATCCCTTTTTCCCAAGAAGGTGGTGTTGTAGCCCTGTGGGAGAGGTGCAGCAAGAGGCCAGTGTCTGCAGGACCGCAGGTTCAGTCTGGTGCTGCTTGGTGAGACTTGCAGATGTCGAGACATCACCCCTAGGAAGGTTTGTAGGTCTGCGGTGTTTCCTCTGTGTCCTAAGCTCTGACAGTAATAACGAAAGAACAGAGGAGATCGCAATAATGGAAACATAGTCCCAGTGTGCTAATTATCTTATTTCCTCATTAATGACCAGGATCAAAAGTTTGAAATCAAAGATTTTAAAGTGAGGAAATCAAACTTCAAAGATGCTGGTAGGCAAAATAATTCAGACAGTTCCCTCATTTAATAGGAGTTACCTTTGAACCTCTTCTATACATTTTCCTCTGCTTCAAGATCTTTCCTTCATTCTTTTTGGTAGTCTTCACCATTCATACTCACTGAATGTAGGTGAATGTAGGTAGCTAAATCACTTCAGAATTTTTGATATTTTTTGCCTGTTTTCATCTACTATGTCCCTTAACTTTCCTTTTTATTGTGTCTTAAATCCTCAGATGTTGCTCTGTTGGGTCTCTCTACCTTTAGAGCCTCCATCTGCCCCTTGGGAAGCCTGGGATCAGCCTGCAGACCACTCACAGGAAAGGAGAACAAGCATGGCAACAGATTTATCTTTTCTTGTCTGGGCAAAAAGCAAGAACCTCAAGGGCTGGCAGTGGCCCGGGGCAGCAGCCAGCCCATCTCCTGCATCTCCAGCTCTCCCGCAAGCTCCAAGCCACGCATCCCCCACACCCAGGAGGCAGGAGATGCCCAGCCTTGACAATGCTCCTCCAGCATCTTCCCATTTACCTCAAAGCTGAGGATTTTTACTAGGCTAAAGCTTAAATCCTAAAGGTCAAAATTATACCTTGGTGGAGGTTGATATGAACAATCTGCACAAGGCCGAGGTGCCATTTGGTCTGTAGGATTTGAAAACAAACCCACAATCCTTCTCTGTATGACTCTGACAGCTCCTGTATTAATTGGCTATCGTACGGCACCCATGCATGTAGTGGTGGTAATTAAGGCAGAGTCAACACCCCCAGATTTAAAGAAAGATTGCTTGGTTAATTAGGATACAATTTGTTTTTGTACGCTTCTAGAAATTGCTCCAATAATAAGTTTGTGTACTAATATTACAAAATGAAAAACTGTCAGCAAAGCTGCTATAATTAATGTCTCTGACTTAAAGGCGTAATTCTTGAATTTTGAGAATTACCTTTTCTAATTGTAGGAGAAAAAATATTGCTTAGGTTTAAAAGATTGAGTTTAAATCTGTTTGTTTATCAGGAAGATGAATATCACATTTCCCCCTATTCTCCCAGGATAACACATCCTATTGAATTTATCTTTTTTCAACAGTTTTTTTAGAATCACTGCTATTTTGAAGTAACCCATTATTAGAGGCAGAAAAGTGACAAATTCCCTCAGCTCAGCAATACAAGAATTTCCAGCTTAAAGACCTCACCCTAAAAAGTTTACACCCTGTATCTGACACACGGTATCTGCTACCAAAGCTATGCATCTAAGCACCGCAAATTGTCATTTTTGGGGCAATGCATAGCAGGGAACAACAATAACGAAGGGGAAAAAAAACCCTCAACCCATCTGACAACAGTATAAGCTACAATAATAGAGTTTAGGATGTAATCACTTAGCTGCTGTCTCTGACCACAGTGGTAGAACACTACTTTCCAGCTGAGTTTAGGCTCTGAAGGTCATTAGAGATGTGTACCAATAAACATACACTCTGCTATCAGATTAGCAGACAAAACAGTTTCCATGGCAACCCTTGGACCAGAGAGCTCGCCTGCATTCAGCATTCATTTAAAATATTTTTTTTTCCTCCCTCAGTCTCCTTGGAGTCAGTCCTGTGAAACACAAGTGCTTGCAAGCTCTCTAATCTGCGGCTGCCTTTGAAAACCCATCCAACGGGTGTTGAAGCTGAGCCAATTAACAGGACGAGAATTGGGTGAATTGCAGAGAATCTGGCAAGGCTGTGTTTACCAATTAGGGTTTTTTTTATGATGCAAATGTTGCACACCATGCAGCAGGAATAAAAGCCAGCTATGCTGAATATGAAACTGTTAATTGCATTTTTCAGAGACACGGCTACAAGGTGAAACTAATCATACAAATGATAACTGGGTTTTACCACCTACAGTGCTTTGGTATTGCACTTGCACTAATCTGTATTAAAATAGCCCATAAATTTTTACAGCAAAAGAAAAAAGCAGGCCTTAGTATACCCTCCTGAATTTTGGGGGGCATAAGGAATCAGGGAAATTAGATACAGGTAACAAGGAAAGAAAACAAATTATTGCTAACAAATATCAAACAGCAACTTTTTAAAAGAAAATATGCATTTGCTACAAAACAAAGAGAAGTATAATCTATTCAGCTCAAATGAAAATCCTCCTGGTAAAAGAGACTGGTGAAGATGTCAATGACTAGGAAGTTTTCTGAGGGAATCAGTCCAAGGAAAAATTGAGGATGAGGGCGGAAAATGCTTGAATCAAAAGTCCTAAAGAAAAATGGATAGAGTACATTTATGGAAAGGTTTATTAGATACTTTATAAACAGCAGGAGAGTCCAATATATAAGACCCCAGATTGCTGACAGGATTTGGAAATACTGTAGTCTGAATAGGGGCTTATGAAGAGGACATCATGTCTAACTGGTCCAAGTTTAAATATAATAATTCAGTGTAGGAAAGAGCAGGCAAATTAATTTTTTCATCTAGACTTCCCCATAAGTTAAGCCTTATTTCTCCAAGGGTAAAACTCACCCCAGTTACAGGAGCGATCCAACGTGGAATACTTAGAAAAAGTAGTTAAATTAAATCCTTCAATAAAATTTTTGATAGTACAGCAGTACCTGGAAGCAGCCAAATTTGATTTTATCCTCAAGGATTTCTCAGTATGGAAAAATAAACCAAACCGATTTTCTACCATTTTCTCCTGTAAATGAGATGCTGAAGTTTTCTCATTAGGTAAAATGATGAGATTACATTTCTGATATGCACCTGGTGAATATTTAGACAGAAAATCTTGCCATTAATACCACTAAACCACAAATACTGCCACTACCATTACCTCATCCAATTGGAAGTATGAGGTACTTCAAGTATACTTGGCTAATTTTTTTCTGAGACAAATTAAATTAAACAGCAATGAGAAATAAAACAATGTCCTAATGACATCTGAATAAATATGTTCAGTTGTCTTCAAGTAGGATAAAGACCACAGTAATTTTGGGATCCAGATTCCCACAATGCTCTAGAAACTTTAATCAGTTCTTCACTGAATCCTTATGAGAAAAATAAAAATAATTATGATCTTTCCCATTACTTAGATAATTTCTCTGTCAGTCACATAGAGTTAGAAAGAGACACAAAATCTCCTGTCATCAATTAGTTTGTCATAAAATTATCTCTATGCTCGTACCTTTGTCTCTTAGAAGACAAACCATGCAGCATAGCAAACATTTGGAGAGCACAAATATTTGCTAAACTAATGTATTTTGTGGTCAGCAATCACACGTACATGACACTTAAATAAAGAAGAAAAGCATCAGGCGGAGAGGAGAGGGTTTTCAAATGTTGCATTTGAAGAAGAGGATCAAAGTAAATGCTGCAAAGAATAACCACAACTAGAGTAATACACTAGACAACTTCAATTGAAAGTGGCATGGCTTAAAGTAACAAGATAATAGGGTTGAATAATGCAAATGACCATATCCCATGTGGGTTTGCACTACAAGAGATCCTAAAACCACAGAAAATTAGGAAAAAGGCATTGAAGAGCAGATTCTTGAAGAGATTTTCCTAAAAGAATAGAGAAAATGAGGACAGCTGGGAACCTTGAATGCACAGCAGGATGAGGGGCAAGGGAATGATTTGCTCTGTAATAAGAACTGAGAGAAATAGTGACAATTGTAGAAAGTGCATGAAGAAAACTAGCCAGGAATGAATGGCCCATGTGTTTCTGAACTGCACTGGCAATCAATCATCTGTTTTCCAGCAAAAGACAAAATAGAAATTTGAATCGCAACTGCTGCCAGGGTGTGCTTAGCTCACATCAGTCCAGCATTAAGACAGCAAGAGAAACTCTGTCAGACATGATAAAATGGTTATTAGAAGGGATGAGCTTTCATGAGCTCTAGAAGACAGATGGGTCATGTCAGAAACGAACTGCATCTAAATGACATGCTTCTCTCCATTCCTTTGTGTATTTATTTACCTGAGCTTCTCATATTCATGGGTTGATTCACAGGATGCTAAAGACATCCAATACTACTGGCATATACACGTCTGATAGCCGAACATCTGAATTCTCTTCAGAAGTTTCTTCTAACCAGGAATTTACTGCAGATCTGATCACTTCCACTGGCCATAATGTTAAATGACACAGATTGGTAAAATCTGTTTTGCAAGAATTTAGCAGCTATTCAAATGTGGCCAGAAATCATTTTGATTTCAATTGCTGCAATGTATAAATTCAAAGACCTTGGATCTTGGGATTAAAGTGAAAAAGAAAAAATAAAGTAATTGAGATAATGATCAAAGGGTAACAAAACACAATTGTTACTGAAGATTATAAAGCGACAAAAAATCTGACTGATTATCTCTGCAAACAAGCTATCAGATTGCTGGAAATTGTTGGAAGCGTCGAGGCTATTAGGAAAAAAAAGACAGCTTTGCAATGAATGACAAAATTAGGATCTGCCTTGTATCCCTGAAATTGTAGATAGATGAGCAACAAATCCTCTGATTCCTGAGAAAGAAACATCACTTTAAAATTACTGCATGAACAGCAGTTCAGTATCACGGTGGAAGGAAACTCATCATTTTTGAATAAAACTACCTGGCCACAGAAGGCAACTGTGAGGGTTAGAGCACAGAGCAAGTATTTCAAGTTACGGTTTTAGAGTTATAATAAGTGAGATGTAGGACAGTTCCCAAGGCTTAATTGATCAGTTGGGAATACTTTATATGCTCAGGTTAATAAACTCAAGGAAACAATTTAGGACAGAGATTAAAACTGGAATCTTTCAAATTGGTGTTCTTTTCAGGCATGATTTTTGCTTGGTTTTTTTCTTTCTTTTTTTTCTTAGTTTTGCAAATAGGAAAATTCTGCTTTTGATAACTAAAATCCTACCTTTTAAAGCTATACTGTAGAAATAAACAGTTGCTACCACATCCAGACTATATACGCTCAAAAAATATTCTCTTCCCTGAAGACTTTTTGATATTATAAAGACAAGAGAAGACAAGAAATGAGGGAAAGGGTGAGAATGAAACATGAAAATCACTAAAATGGTAACTGGACAAGGTTTTTTGACACTCTTGCCTATCCTTGAACATACTTGGATTATCCACCTGCGTGGGGATGTAATGCTCCAAGTCCTTGCTATGAGCTAGCAGGGCTTTTTACAGAAAGGATCCAAAACCAGAAAATAATTCACATTAGTGACCTAACTTAGGAAGAGATGTTCATCCTCCTAAAGAAGCCTGAGAAAGGTGTGGCTACAATAATATCTATGACATGGACATATCAAATAACAGTAATATTTTCTATTGCTGGAACTTTGATGCTTCTTCATCTTGGTCCAGGTTTGCAATCCCATCCTTAATGAAGTAGGTATATACACAACAGGTATGCATTCTGAGTATACTGGAAATCTGATTTTTTTATTATTTTCTTTCAATATTGCTACTTTTAAGATGTGATATCACAGATGACAATCTTTACTATGTTAACAGGGAACTTCTCCAAGTTGGTATGGTACAGAAATGTTTTCTCCCTCCCAGGCACCATGGCGACTGCAGCACTAAAAATAAACACTGTCTAAAGAGAGATGAATGAAAATCTGAGCGTGGCATCCTGCAAGCCACAGCCAATAAAATCACTGAAATTTGGATTAAAATTACGTGGGAAGAATACCCACTGTCATTTTTCCAACAAGCATTTGATATGCAAGTATCACAGAGCGGGAGCCACAGCAGCATGAGTCAGGAGTATCCTACCTGTCCTTGGACCAACTGGCACTGTTTCAACAGACTTCTACACATTGTTGACATAATTGTGCTTGACTCAAAGTCCAAATGCTATGGTAGCCCTAGGGGTTGTAGTAATCTGAGGTTACAAGGTTTAGCACAATATAATCACAATAAACCTGGAAAGCAAAATACTTAGACACACCACTGGCCCTAGGTGAACCCCAATGCCATGCTGCATCTGCTTCTCCTGAATTCTGACGGACTTGAAGAAAAATTTGCATTTTCTGAATTACGGCATTATGTCCAACATGTGTTAGAGTAATTCATCTGATGAATTACATAACTCCAAACTACTGGATGTCAAATTGTAAAGAAAAGCTGAAGACTGTATATCTTGAGAAACATTTTTTTTTAATCAGGAAGTGTTTGGATTTTTCTTCTGACCCATGTTATTGTGTATATGTATTTACTACTTGTTTCTTTTAAAAGTTTTCATAATCCTAATGTGAAAAGGAGCAGTTCTTCCTCTGTGGATCACTGGGACTCCAGAGAGAGTAAAATCAAAGTCCAGGATAAGTCTAAATAGTACAATTTACAATAAAAAGCAGTAAAGTATTTCTTAAATTTCCAAAACAATCAGTGTAAGGTAATAGAGGAAAATAAAGCCCTGGTTTATTCTTGCAAGGTTTCCACAAGTAGAGTTTACCACATTCACCCCCAATGGATGGAATACCTTTATTTCTCTCAGAAAATAGAAAAAAAATCCCTTTGGGTTAAAAGTAAATGAAAAGAAGGGATGCAAGATCATCCTTTAGTCTGTATGCCTAGACCCGGGTTAATATTATGCCTTTCATTCCTCCAATATGGGGGATGTGGTTGCCAGGTCAAAAGTGAGCTGGTGTGCACATGATACTTGAAGACCACGACATTTATCAAGAGTCTGAAAGGCAAAAACTTTTCAGAGCAACATTATTTCCCATCCTAGGTATACAAAACTCCATACAAAGTGATGCAATGCTGACTTGCAGTTTTGGAGCGATTGTGGGGAGAGGAGTGGCCAGCTCAGACACCCCTGTGAATGTGAAGATTTAGGAGCAAACCAACTCTGAGCAGGAAAGGACAAACCAAGCCCTGAGGGTCACTACAGGGATGTGTCAGCACATGTGACAAGCCTGGTGATTAGTTTGTGTGGATTCACTGTGAACAAATGAATTCATTGAGTTGAGATCATCAGGTGAGATGACAAAGTCAAAATAAACCAGGCTTTACAATAGGGAACACAGGCAAATTCAGTAATTAAGTTGCAAATATATTTGTTCAGGTGTTGGTATTGATGATTTACATTTGAATTGAAAAGCTTTGACCTAATTTTAGAGTCTATAGATACTTGAATCTATTTTATAATAGATTCAGTTAAAATACATTGGTTAAATATAACTGTAGCTATTGAACCTGCACATAACTTATATAACATCATGTAACACTTTTTAGACTTAGCAAAATGTATGACATATAAATAGGGAATTTTTAGTGTAAATTTCTCTAGTTAACAATCTGTAATGTTAATTATACAAATAAACAATACTTCTTCATTTTAGTATTCCTGAAGTTACCAATGAAAGGAATGAAAGAATGGAAATGCACAATGTTTAAATAGCAAACTGAAAACAGACATAGAAACTAAGAAGAAAGCCAAAAGGGCAAACAATTCCCTTTGACCATTTTCTTTCCTTTTTCTAATTCCTTTAAAAAATATCTTTTCAAATAACAGCTGTGTACAGTCATGATTGCTAGAGTGGTTGCTCAAAAGTTGCAGAAGTATTTTCTGGCCACGGTCATGAGATTTTGAAAGTAAAAACAAGAAGAGATGTACGGTACATTTCATGTATTGATTGACCTTTGTATACGACAGAAAAGTACCTTCACTTTGTGAGCACAAATTACAAGAAGAAAGTTTAAGGTAACATTTCTACCTTTGTACTCACAGACCTCAATTTTCTTTTCAAGACTATAATAAAGTCCAACCTGCAGTTCCACTACCCTGGTGTAAGCACAAATTTGTTGAAGTTTGATGTTTCCTAGGGCTTCCCAGATTTTGGGAAGAAATGCGTACCGACAAAAGTGTTATCACCTCCCACATGTTTCACTATATCCCAGCCGGGATAGAAGTGGGGGATCACAGCTCTCCTCAGGGAAATAAAAGCAGAAGAAAATTGTATGTTCCCAGAGCACTGGAGCTGCGCACCGACTGCGGCCAAAGTTGAAAGATGAAACTGGTCCTCTTCAAGACATAGAAGAGGATACTTTCTGAATAGGCAGGGCAGGTTTTTGGAAATCTGGATCACAGAAAACAAGTTCTAATCCACAAGTTTGTAGCTGGATCATGAGGTTATATACAAAAAACACGTCTTCTAAAAGTAGAGAAATATCACAGGATCAGAGAATCATAGGATGGGACCTTAAAGACCATCTAGGTCCATCTAGTGCCATGGGCAGGGAAACCTCCCACTAGTCCAGGTTGCCCAAAGCCCCATCCAGCCTGGCTTTGAACACCTCCAGACACGGGGCATCCACAGCTTCTCTGGGCAACCTGTGCCAGTGTCTCGCCACTCATAACAGTTGAGTGAATAAATGGCATATACTCTGAAATTTAATAGCTACTCGTTCAGCCACATCAGGATGTCTTAAAAAGGAGGAAGCAGACCTGTTTTGCCTTTTACAAAGCTTCTATCCAGGAATATTTTCTTTTCCCCAGTAATACAACTATTGTATTTTGCCAGAGGGAACATTTTCAGGCTTATTCTGTCCCCCATACATTTTCAGCCCTGGCTGAAATAAGCATAACCACATATCAGTTAGGAAATCCTCATCAATCCCTGAATTCCAGACAAAGCTAATATTTTGATTTCAGCATCTTGTAAGACATGTCACCAGTCATTACATTTTACTTCCCTGTTTTCATTTCTAGTACTGCATATAATAATTCAAATTCCCTCATATTTCAGGAATGCAGTCAGGTAAAGGAATAGATCTGTAACTATACCTTTAATGATTGGCTCAAAATAAAATTGTTGCTGTAGATATAGATATTTCCTCAATATATTGCTAAAAAAGGGAGGGGGGAAAAAAAAGCAAACCAAAGCCTGGAACTAAAATAATTCCAGAGATCAAATCCACTTATTTCTGGAAGGGATACAGTATGCTGTGAAAAAAAAACCCTTTATATAGTAACAGAGGTAAAGACCAGAAAGAAATGCAAATAAACGTAGAAGCATATATTACCAAAGTTAAGCTTTCTGGATTAGTGAAACAGAAACCCCCTACAGATCCAGAATAAAAATTTCCTTTCAGTTTATTTTCTGTTGTATAGGTTACTTTTCCATTTCAGTGGCTTCTGTAACAGAGGCAATTGGTTGTTATTGACCATTTGTATGGGGTTTCATTGGCAGTAGCATTTTGAGGGAAAAAGAGTCTTTCCAAAAGATCCTATGTTGCTTTAAAGCATGTAACAGTTTCAGTATGCCAAATGCATGTCGTGCTGTGAGCCATCACAGCAGTACACAGATATTGATTTAGATAGAGACTAGAGAGCTGGGGAAGATAGAAAGGGCACAGTGTGCTTTCTGATGCGTATGCATTATTTAGCTTTCATAGTTTCATCTGAAGTTAGTGCCTATTTAGATAAAATTATAGAATCGGTATCACTGCGTTCAATACAGGTACATCAAATTACCTCTGAACCAAAGAGATACAGATGATATGGCTTATTTCTCCTTGGAGCTACTACGAAAATGGCTTTTAGTGATCATTCATTTTTTTCAGCTTGAAAAATGTACCTGGAAAAAGTACCATGTTGTGACAAACAAAGAAAAATAGCATCTTACCTGCTTGGTTCCCAGAGAGTTACACTAGAGAAATCTATCTGATTCTAATAGTTATGAATGTCAAATGATTGACTTGAGACAACAAATTGGGAGATTCTCCAATATTGAAACATGTTAATTTTCACAGAGCAAGGAAGACAAAGGCAAAAGAAGAACGCAAGGAAGATGTATTCCACTAACAAATGTAGAAAAGAATGGAAAGGTCACAAGAGATCATAATATTTACATTAGTAGTTTGGATTAAAGTTCCAATGTTTTATTTTTACTTCCATACTCTTCTAACATCTCTTAAACTGAGACAGAAAAAGAGTAGACTCAAATCACCATAAATCGTAATTTTGGGGGGCCAGATTTTGTACTTGAAAATGAAATTACAATAATTTATGCAACATTTTCCACATATAGAACTGAACATGAGAAAAAGCTGAGACCCACATATGCCAGTGACAAATATTCTTAATAGAGTTTGCTGTTTAGGGTTTCATATTTTGCAATTCTTACCAAACCTGTGTACTGTAACAGGGCCATGTGAAAATGACTGACAAATTCTAAAGTTTCAGAAGACGGCCTTTGTCCTTATATTCATCTGTTCATTCCAATCCTGGCCTGCCAGGCATTTGCAGAGGACCATCCTTAATTAGCAGTATTAGTATCAAAAGGATTATTGTGTGAATAAGCACTTGCAGACCAAACTGAAACGCACAGTCTCTGATAACAAGCTGACAGATAAATATATTCACATGGAAACATTTATTTGACTTAGCCGTGCAGAAACATCGACTTCCAGTCAAACACAAGCAGACGATTCTTACACAGGAACCTCTGAGAGCTGAAACCTTCTAACAACGAGTCATTTTCTAATAAACAAATTAAATGTTTCCTGTTATATTTTTCTACTAAAACATTAGATATTTAGTCGATTTTAAAAATTAGCTTATGCTTCACCAGACAAATAAGTTCTTTTAAGGAAAAATAACCCAGCTACACCTGTCACAAGCACCATCAATATATTGCACACATTTTTAGTAGAAGGTTAAAAACCCCAACATACTAATTCCACCAAAAATGTGTGTAATGGCAGGTGGTTTTTTCACTCACAATGATTTATTTGTAAACATGATAACAATAGGAATTATTATAATTTTCTGAATACAAACCCCCAATTACACATGGCATAAGGATAAGCCTAATTTAATCAAAAAAGAAAAGTTTCCAATTATAATTAATACTGGCCATTACATTTTATAATGTAGATGATACCTTAGAAACATGATATCATTCTGGGCACATTTGAAGTTTTATCTTTAAAGTTCATTTTCCATATTTACTAGAGGTGGTTCTGACACAGAAGTGCCCAAACAGACAGAAAAATTAAACTTTGCTGTTGAATTACATGCAAAACATGTTGCTATAGTGGCTACTTTTATATTTTCCATTGCTTAATTTAAAAATCCCTTGAAGACTTGGTTAATTCATGAATTGATATCAAGCAAAACTTCAAAATGGCATTTAAAAGATGAAATAAGCTGTATTTTATTATTTAAATGTGGGTTAAATGCCATTTTGTCTAAAAGGATACCACCAAACAAACCTCCTGTGTGCTACACACAAATAACCTGACACCGTATCTTAGCAAAAATTTGTTGGGAGAATATTTCTGATAGCAAGCCGAAGTCCTGAACGTAGTCCTCTAAATAAAAACTAAGGAGATGGACAAGTCAGGGGAGGGAGAACACTCCTTCCCATCTTTAGATCTTGGAGAAACTACAAAAAGGGACAGTTCAGCAGCACCATAATTTTGGGCCCAGGTCCTACTGGTCTTTTCTGCACAGTTTTCCTGCTGAAAACATCACAAGGACAGCTGCTTTCACAGGATTTTTCATGGAGTCTCAGGAGATCTTCTTGTTATGTTACAGCAGTACTTTGAATGACAGTCAGACAGCAAAAACAACAAGAACAAGATCCAAAGAGAAGAAAGAGTGAGGATAGGGATTGTAAAGAGTCAGGGAAGTATAAAGATAAGGAAAAAATGGATTATGAAAAGGGAAGGATCAGAAAATATCAGCAAAAAGAGGGAGTTGGGGAACCAGGACACTAGACAGAAATTAAGTGAAATGGTTTACAATAAAGTTCTCAGGATAAGAGAAAGGAAAAGGAAAATAAAACGTCCATCAAGAATGCAGAATATAGGA
>WEIT01040051.1:0-26327 GCA_013389985.1 Dryoscopus gambensis
GATTGGACAAAGATTTATATGAAAATGGATAGTCATGCTTATATCAATTGAAAAAATTCAAGATCCTTGTCTATGTAACATTAAATAGACTTTAAAAAGCTCCATCAGGCAGTAAAAGCGTTACAAGTAAGTGCAATCCTTGTTATAAAAATGAAAAGGTAACAGCACTACAGAGAACTCTAAATTCCCAAATTAGTGTCCTTAGTCCTGAAATAGAAAGAAATCTCAACAATATGACCTAGATTATCATTTCCATATCTCACTCTCCCCTCTGACTACTTTAGAGGGTAAATGCTCTGAAGAAATGGCAGCAACAGCAAATTAAAATTGCCCTAAAACCAAGTCATGATTAAGCAGTTAGTTTACATTAAGCATTAAATAGACATCAGGGATGACTTTTAAACGCTACAAATCTGATCTTCCAGCCAAATATCTGCCCCTCCCAAGGCAGAGTTGCTGGTACTGTACATAGATTCGCAGACAACAAACAAACATGAACAAATCCACACAAGCTGAGGGAGTCCAGGCTGGAACAGTCTTGGACCTGGGCATGAAAGGTGGTTTATCCCCAAGTCCCAGTTTAGATAGACTCTGAAGCTTCAATTCAGGACTTTCAAAAACTTTTCTATTTCCCTGAACTCCCAGTCCAAGCTGTTTTGAAACTTATGTGAAGACAACAACAAAAGCCTCAGTACAGCCAGTTCTTAAAGACACTTAAATATGTATATTAGAGCAGTTCATCCCATGCATGATTATAATAGTAGGAAATCATTGTGTTTTTTAGAAATTCTTTGTGTAAAAATACCTTTAGCAAATTGCTAAATCTGAAAACTCTGCATATGCCTAATTTATGTACTTAATACTGCCCAGCGATTTCCTCTTTTCACTCTCTGCCCTTGAAACTTGGCCAGAAGACAGGAATTTTCTTTTAATGCTGTGTCACCATGCTCTTACTTTATCCCAAAAATATATCCTGAGTCTTTTAAAATCAAGTTACTTGGACAGTCAGAAGCACTGTAACCACATGTTTTAATTTCTTATTGCAGATGTTATTTCTTTAGATTCAACAGAAGAAAATCCATTTCAGAAACATATTTTGTTCTTCAACATCTCTATTCCACAATATGAGGAAATCACAAGAGCAGAACTGAGAATTTATATCTCCTGTCACAGGGAAGTTGGGTCTCTCTCTAGGCTGGAAGGCAACATGGAAATTTATGATGTTCTAGATGATGGCCACTGGGAAAACGCAGAAAGTACCAAATCTTTCCTTGTCTCCCACAATATCCAGGAATGTGGTTGGAAGATGTTCGAAGTGTCCAGCGCTGTGAAAAGATGGGTCAGGGCAGACAAACTGGAGACTAAAAATAAGCTAGAGCTTGTTACAGAGAGTAAAGCTCTGAGTGGTTTTACTTGTGGGAAGCTGGATATCAGTGTTGCCCCTGACACTAAAAATCTGCCCCTGTTAATAGTGTTCTCCAATGACCGCAGCAATGGGACAAAAGAGACCAAAGTGGAGCTCCGGGAGATGATTGTTCACGAACAAGAAAGTGTGCTCAAGAAATTAGGAAAGAACAATACTTCATCTGAAGAGGAACAGCAGGGAGAAGAAAAGGCCATCACTGGATCCCACCAGCATTCCTCCAGAAGCAAGAGAAGCATTGGAGCCAACCACTGCAGGAGAACTTCCCTCCATGTGAACTTTGAAGAGATTGGCTGGGATTCCTGGATCATTGCACCAAAAGATTATGAAGCTTTTGAGTGTAAAGGAGGTTGCTTCTTCCCTCTGACAGATAACGTCACCCCAACAAAACATGCTATTGTCCAAACTCTGGTGCATCTCCAAAACCCAAAAAAAGCCTCCAAGGCCTGCTGTGTTCCAACCAAACTGGATTCAATCTCCATTCTTTATAAGGATGATGCTGGTGTGCCCACTTTAATATATAACTATGAAGGAATGAAAGTGGCAGAATGTGGCTGCAGGTAGTATACAAGTCAGAATCTCTAAGAATAGGGACATCCCTTTTTCCTGCCCTGTGTCAATCTGTACAGTAGTGATGCAAATGAAGACCGTGACACGCAAGGTTTGGAGCAGGGTATGGGGCTGGTTGTTGTTGCTGCTTGTTTTAAAGAAAAACTGGCATTTAAAGAATGGCAATCATTGTAAATAGCCTGCATTATATATCACGGCAAAGTGAATACTGGATTAAAATATTGTGAGATTGAATGAATATGCATTTGGTGACAGTGATACAATGGAATTGCCTTACTTTAAACTTTCTGTTTAGTCGACTGTATTTAGTTCACAAACTAGAGAATTTTCAGTGGGGGTTTAGGATATCCTGCAAATGTTTAACAGCTCTTGAAATCTAATTCTCTCAGTCAACTCTGACATTTTCAACTTCTGTAAAACTCAGTAAATGGAATGTTGTCTGCATGATAAAGTCAGGAATCTAAATCCAGGAAGCCTTTTCTCATATCAGTAATCTCAGAGGCTTTTATAGGCAAATTATTTGTTCCTGTAAGTGAAGATTTGCAGTATTCAAAACAGAAGAGACTCTCACTTATTTCATTCCCCAGTTTCCTTCTGAGGGTAGCAGGTGCCTTAGTTTCAGCTTTCTTATCCTCAACGTCCCTATTTTTACCCCTTTATGGCACATACTTGAATGATAAGAAGTGCAGCCTTCCGCTTCTAAGACACTGTTTCCTAGGAGGAACAGCAGCTCTTATCGCCGCACAAAGATAAGGAGCCACTTTGACCTACTGCATATTCTTAGTATTTCTTTGCAAGAACATGCAGTCAAATGACGTCCAGCCTTAGAAACTGTATCCTAAGAGCAGTGGGGGTTGGCAGAGCTCAGCACTTTTGAAAAGCCCAGGCTGCTTATTTGAGGCCTAAATTTGTTGTTCGGAGTCTGGCATGAGAGTCTGATTTTTTAAAATTTCCTCTTAGGAGAAACTCTTTCACCCCTTAGAAGTCTGGGAAAAATGGAAAACTTCTATCTGTGTTCTATTATACTGCTGTATGAGAAATATACTATCATACTACCATTCTTCTGACTTTAGTTGTATTTTCACTAAACAAGGACCCCATCTTTTCTGCAATTAAAGTAAACTTCCTTTGATGCTAATGAAGGTTTTGCCCGTAAAAGGACAAACTGTCTTCCATTGGTTGCAGGTGGCAGGTGTAAGTGCTGTACAATGTCACCATAGGGCACCTCACTCCTACTCCTTCAGCACCTCACACCCACACCCACACCCACACACATACACATCTACCTGAGAATACCTTTGAACCAAATCCATAACAAATTACACATCAATTCAAAATGTTGAAGAATACTGATGAGGCAAAAATCTAAACAGTACCTTAATGTATAAAAGCAACAGAATTTAAATCAACACACATGTTTTGAATTAGGACAACCTGTGGGCAAGACGAATTCATTTGGCATGACCAGGTCAGCTTGAAATCCAATACACAGTTTATTTACTATTGTTAACCTAATACAGAGCAAATAGCAGGTGAGTGTGAACAGGGCAGTTGTAATTCCATCAAGAACTGCTGGTTAGACCACAAACCATGAGCACAAAGCACGATTCACTAGAATTCTTCAACTGATTTATAGTCTTTTTCTTTAGAACTGGTCTGCAACTGGATCAGATCTGAGATCTGGGTCCATGCAAACTCGATCCATCCCTAGCTGCATGCCATTAACCTTCTAAAGCTTCCCACAGCAGTAATCATTTTACCACTCCCCACTGGCTTCTGTCATCTTACAGTCATCGTTATGTCTTCCTCCTGCCAGAGCTCTCTGTACCTGCATTCTCACCCTATTTCGTACCTGTCTCCTATGCTCCTGACACTTTGCAAAACTTCTCTTAATCAAGTGATAGAAACGACCAAACATGTACTTGGTGTGGTCACATCAGAAGACTTACTCACCCTCGTGTCAAAGTAATTGTAGCTAAGTGCCCTCTAGTCATCTAAACACAAGGTCCTAGCTATATTTTGACTTCACTGAATACAGGACTTTGTCCATAATTAAATGAAAAAATGGGGAAGGGAAAAAACCTGCTCCCACATTTTTACAGAGAGAAATTCTCAAGAATCAGGGGGGTGGGTGGTAGGGGTGTTACATTCTGAAGTCAAACATTGATCTTTATTTCCCTTATTTGGATGGGGAAAAAAAAAATACCCAAAGCCATTTATGGCTCAAAACCTCAGCTCCTAGCTATGCCATAAGAATTCCAGAGAAGACCTACAAATCCCATCCCAAAACTGGACTATAAGTCACTTTTGTATTTCAATGAAAAAAATCAATTGAGCTTCCAGCCAGCTTTAACGATCATATTCCCACTGGCTTAACTTTTTGGTTGGCATGGTAGTAAAATGAAACATGAATCTTTCCACAGGGTGATGAACAAGGTCAACAAGAAATGAGAACCCAGTAGTGACTACAGCTGCTGCTACCTTCAGCATGGCTGAAGTGCATGTCAAATTGATATTTGGCTTTACATTAAGCAGCTTGATTTATGTAGTTTTGCACATTTAATTTTAAAAAATTTTTTGAGCTCACTCACGTTTCAACAGCTTTGGGATGCAACAAGTCAGAGGTGGTCATGATGGTTCTAGAGAGTACACAGGCTGCGACGAACAGGTAAGCATCTTGCCCCTGCTTCAAGCTGGGCCCCACTGGACACTGAGACACCCCCCTCTCATCACTGGGTTATGAATGTTGACCAGCAGCTTGCTGTTACTGAGGAGCAAGTTGGGGCTTGTGCAGTGTTCAGCAGATGCACAGTTAAAATAAAAACTTATTTTTTTAACATAAGCACAAGGCCAATGTATGTCCTCCTTCTCAGGCCTGTTGCCTATCTGTGTAATAGTCCTGTAACATCAGAATCACCAGCTGACTCCACAGCCAGTTTTAAGGCTAACCTATAGCACTTCAGTTTGAACAGATAAACATAGTAAGCTGGTGGAAGCTGGTCAGAAGATATAGCTGATGCTATTTTTACACAGCTTCCCACCTTGTCTCTGTACACAGCAGACACAATGTCCTCTGATCTCACCCAGTCCTCCATGCCGTGTCCCAACACAGAAGAGCAGCTGATGCAACTTAACAGCACAGCACCAGCAGTCACTAAAAATAAAAATTTCTCCATTTTCACTATTCTTTTCTAGAGATGAAGAGGCAGTAGCCTTCTGGGAATCTGGAGGTGTTTGGCTGGTATCTGCTCAGATGCCCTTATACTGTAAAGATCCTGTCAATATAGAAACGTTAAGCTAAATTAACAATTCCT
Source organism: Dryoscopus gambensis (assembly GCA_013389985.1). Lineage (NCBI taxonomy): Eukaryota > Metazoa > Chordata > Aves > Passeriformes > Malaconotidae > Dryoscopus > Dryoscopus gambensis. The sequence continues at coordinate 5,308 of WEIT01040051.1, forward strand.
GATGTTCAGAATAAAAGTTTTTAGATGGCCTCTCAAGGAAACCCATCGTTTCAGACACAGCTGTGACCTACACGGTTAACACTGCTCCCACCACAGCTGATTCCAGCCTCCTCAGAGCCTGGCCTTTACCACACAGGTAATGCACACAGGTGTATGGCCACACACCATGAGGGTCCACAGAGCCACACACTGTGAACTCCAGGAAATACCAGTACTTTGGTGTAACTCCTCACAGGCAGCATTGAATCGGTTTGTAACTGCAAAGATTTGCAAGGTATAGGCAGAAATACCTATCAACGTAGTAAGCGAACAATGTCTGTGAGGCAAGACCCTGTCCTCAGACTGCGTAACTGCTCTGCATCCCCTCTGGCTGCTCTGAACAGCTAACGGGACATTGCCCGCGACTACCACGTCCCTTCTCCCGTGTTCAGCAGTCAGAAACAGGGCAGGTCCCTCCGCGGGGCTCGGAGCTCTGCTCTCCGTCTGCCAGGTGGGACGCTCTGCCTGCCTGAGGCGCAAATCTGCTCCGTGCAGCCCCGGCCCCCACTGGAGCTCACTGGCGGCCTCAGAGTCAGGTCCTTGGCCTGCCCTCAGCCTTCAGAGCTTTCTCCAAGCGCTGCCTCGGTGCCATGGCCAGGCCGTGCGGGACCCCGGGCCGGGTCGTCTCGGGGTCCCTGCACCCCCGGGACCCTCCAGTCTGCGGCGCTGCTGCGCCCCCTGGGTTCCATACGGCACTGCTGTTCCCACACATTTTCCTGCTCTCCCTCCCACAGTACCTTAGAGCCTCTGAGCATAAAGGTGTCTCCTGACATCTCTCCCTGGGCTGCCCACAGCCTCTTTCACCCTCTCCGTGACTCCAAGCTGGCCCACTGCCTTGTCTTCTCTGGCTTATGCCTCCTGGCACCCTCAGAAACCCGCTGTCCTTCTAAGCTGCACCTGTTTCTTCTCTGCCATCTTCCTTAAAGCTTCTGCTGGACCATGAGTCATAATTCAGCTGAAAGTCTGACAGGAGAATGGCTTCGGTGTAGCCCTGGCAAAGGGGCTCCCTGTGTTCATCCCCCTGCTGAGGTGTTTGGTTTGGCTGGAGCCTGGCGCACCCACTATTAGCCCTCACAAAAGCCTTGACGCTGGCCCAGCACACCAAAGGAGCTGAGGGAGCAGCATCCGGGCAGCCTGGCCCTTGCTACTGGGCTGGCAACCAAAGCTTCTGATCCAGCAGCCAGGGAGAAACCCAGTCCTTTGGAGCTGCACAGCTAAAGGGGCCATACACAGCATGGCGGGCAGCAGTGCCAGGATGAGGCATCGGGGGCGGCAGGCCCTCAGCAGAACCATCGGCACGAATCAGATCGGTTTGATGGCAGCTGTTCATGATGGCCACTAAACAAAGCCTGCTGTGGGTGACTGGAGCTCTCACTGTTTCAAATAATAACCTCAGGATAGGAGGGCTTGATAGAATAGTTAATATTCAGTATTTATGATTGGCTAACTCTGCTTGGTGTACCATGCTGACCAAACATGTAAATCTATCCAAAATGTAGGATGTAGAGAAAACAGAAAATATAATGCAAACACATAATATAACAATTCTTCAAGGACTGCACATTCAAAAGTATGTTTCTGAACTAAGTCGGGATGCATATTTGAAATGCATTTCCTTGATGACCTCCTGAATCTTCTACTTATCTGGAATATAGCAGTTCATCTGTTCAGCAGAGCGGGTCAGTGTGAGTTTATCACAGCTGTGCTCCATAAACTGTGATGACACTCCACCTGCTCCTGGCTGAAATTAGAGAGATTTCAAAATGGGAATACACTTTTTCTACCCTCACTCAATCTTACATTAAAAATATAAATCATCTTCTCATTCTTTTATTTTTTTCTTGATACTGTAAAACAAGGGGGGAAGGGAAGGGAAGGGAAGGGAAGGGAAGGAAGGGAAGGGAATATTAAAAGAAAACCAAAATCTAACACATTTTGGATTTAAGTTTTTCTTATTACAAATGTAATCATTAAACAACTCAGACTACTATTTTGATTTTCATAAAATGGAAAGATTTCACTATTAAAAGAATGTGAAAGAAAACTTCCAACTTTAATCTATACATGTTTGTGCAGCGTAAGAACTGAAAAACATTGGGACAAAAATCTGACATTACTTCTTTTGGCATGGAAATTAGAAATGAATCTAAGGGTGATATTATTAATTCTTTTTTATTTCTAAGGAGCCTAGAAAGCCTACTCAGGAACAAGGTTTCCTTTGTACCAAACAGGACAAGAACAGAACAGAAAAGACAGGCTTAGACCATACCTATGCAATCCAGTCATGCCTGTCACAGACAGCTATGAACTAGTACTGACCCAGACTTGTACATCTATAAAAGGCAGTGAAGGTTTGTCTAGAAATACTTACTGAAGTCCTGGAAGCATTAAATATTTCATTAGCATAGTCCTGGTGCTTGAACTAATAAACTCTGCCTCTCAGTATTTGGAAGCCAGATATCACCTTTAAATTAATTCTAATTCATACATTTAATTTAAAATATCGCTGTATTAGGTTTTGCTAAAACCAAAAATGGTTTATTGCCAACAGTCACCTTTATCCTGTTGGCAGCTCTGCCAGTGAAAAAGGTGCTCTTGCTGCCACCTTCAGATGAGCCTCCTGCTACTGCAGTTTGTCAGTGACCAAATATCTACATGAGTCTGATGAGGGAATGGTGGGCTCAGCTGCAGATCAGAACTGGGGAATACTGGAGCAGAGCATAGAAAGAAAATAATATACAGCATAACATTTAATCTTGCTCCTATGGAATATTTTTAGCATGTGATCTGAGTAATGCAGACTCTGCATGCAGACTAGTCTGGGACAGATTAAAAAAATACCTCTTTTCAGAGTATGTGGGAAATTCATACCCACAGGAAGTCAGAAAATGAAATACTTGTGGACAGATTTTTAAAGGATCATAAAGTTTTATGAGTTATAAAAGCTAAAACTAGGCCTTAGCTATTTAGTTCTGCTCAAAACTAAAATCAAAAGAATTTGGCTTGAGTTGTATTATAAATTAGAATAGATGGTAGAGTTGCATTTTGGATCTGGTTATTCAGAGTTCAATGAACAGACTTGCATTAAACAACATGGTTGATAAAAATTTAAGCTATAAGTGCCTCAAAATGAGTAAGCAAATAGTCATTCTTCAAATCTTAAAGAATTCACGCCACACATAAAGGATTCTTACCTTCTAACACCATCTATAAAGAATTACCAAGGTAGCAGTGAATGTAATGTGTCACACTGAATTCAGAAAATCCATACTGAATATCCATATTGAATTTCAAGAGAAATAGATCACAGAATAGATCCAGTGTGGAAAAATAGGTTTTTTCCACTGTCCTAGCATTTTAAGTTGTGCATGTTGGAAAAAATAATTTATTTTACATTTACATTGTGAAGCTGGTTTTGTTTTTATGTGGTAGCAATAAAGTACATGAGAATGAATGTGCATAACTTGAGAAATAAATTGAGCTGTGGAGTGTTGGCTTATCTAATCATAATCCCGTGTATATTTTCCAATATCTTTGCTTCATAAGAACCTCAGCTATGGTTTCCAGCACTTCTGATATGAATATCTTTATAGACTGTGATAAAATGCAAAACAAATGTCAGGAAAATAGAGAAAAGGTTTTTTTCCTAATCTTATTATTATATAACAATCACAGGCAGGAAAGTGCCATTTTGTGATTTTTAACCTCTAGATAAGGCCTCACTGGAGAAGAATATTGTTAATCTGTGGAAATACTTCCTTAAATGCTGCAAAAAATTCTCGTGTAAAGAGTTTAGCAGTGATAGACCTCATTTAGGTATGAGAGGCACAGCTGATATCTGATATATACTCTGATTAAAAATACTCAGTTGCTGTCTGTTCTTGTCTCCTTTCTGACTATTATATTCATGGAAATTCATCCATGTCTCTTACATTCTGAGCAAGAGGAAGTAACTGTTAACACCTTGAATATAACATCTGTAACACCCTTTGCACAGTAAGTTGAAAGTCGTGAGTGTCAGGCTTCATTCAAGACACTCACACATAACACCAACAGAGTGCATCCAGACAGGCTTAGACCATCTTTAGACTCTTCCCTCCACATGTATTCATATGTAGCAACATTTTGACAGCAGTACAAAAACGTGCTCTTCCCAAATTTCAGAGTCTGTTCTTGTGCCGGAGCTACCTCCAGCAAACAGAACGGCTGGGGTAGCAATTCCTTTCAAACTTGAAGCCAAGAATCTGTTCTTGTATATTTTTGGCATGTCATACTGGAGCTCAGAGTGGTTACAGCCTGCATCCCACATATTCTGATCCTCTTTCAAACTCTTAATACAATAGAGTCTCAAATACATTGTGAGCAGAAGAAAACAACCCCCCCACATTCTATTTTGGTATGTTGAGCCTAAAGTCTATTGGCTGGGAGCTGTCATCAGACATGACCATATGTTACCCAACGGTATTACAAGTAAATCCTAATTGAGTGCAAATTGTGAAGATTAAAGTCACCTCAGATTTAGCTGTATTATGTTGAGGCAAATGTGTTTCAAACTCCTGTTTAAAATGCTGGCAATTCTCAGCACAGAAATTAACAGGCTGTCATTACCTTGGATTTTATGAGCTGTGCTAAATGTCTGAAGTTCCTTGTTTGGAGCTCTTAGTCATAGGATGTAAGAACAGTCCTTTGCAGCTCAGAATAAAAAACACCAAAGACAATGTATTGTCAACAACTTCTGAAAGAATGTTAAATATTGATACAACTAAGTCACTGAAGAATCTCCTGGTATAAGCTCTTCATAAATAATGGTAAAAGGCAGGATGATTGCTGTTCTAACTGTGGTTAAAATAAGAATTGCATTTAAGCAATCTACTTTCAGGATAAGCCAGGACCAGTTTGTAACATGTAATGCATTACCTTTTGGAAACAATTAACTGCTAGAAAGATCTTCCTTGGTGATTGAAGTTTATTACTGTTTCATAAGAGGCCTGTGAAGTAGTAAGGAGCTGAACTTCCTCTATTGGTGCTCTTTGAATGATGCACTCCATTTTAATGAGATTAAAGGTTTAATGCAGATAAAAGATCTGTTCAGTGCACCTGGATTCAACACAGGGATTTCAGTGCGATTCAGAGTCATTGGAGAGCTATGTTCATCTTGATCGATAAGAGCTTCTGACTTCTTTTCTATTCCATACAAAGACAAAATGATCAGGACACATTTCTTGCTTTTTTCAGCACTGATCATATGCAGCATACCTGCTGAGGAAATCTTTCAGCCAACTCTAGTGCTTGACATGGCTAAAGTCCTTCTGGACAATTACTGCTATCCTGAAAACCTAGTGGGAATGCAAGAAGCCATTGAACAAGCAATCAAGAGTGGGGAGATCCTGGACATCTCAGATCCAAAAATGCTGGCCAGTGTCTTGACAGCTGGAGTGCAGGGTGCTCTGAATGACCCAAGACTGGTGATTTCCTATGAGCCATTACCACATACAGCTCCCAAACAAGAAGCTGAGGTTTCCCCTACCCGTGAGCAACTCCTGAGTCTTATTGAGCATGTGGTCATGTATGGCAAGCTGGAGGGCAATGTTGGCTACCTGAGGATTGATTACATCATAGGAGAGGAAGTTGTGCAGAAAGTTGGAGCTTTTCTGGTGGACAAGGTCTGGAAGACACTGATAGATACATCTGCCCTGGTGATAGATCTTCGTCACAGCACTGGGGGACAGATTTCTGGCCTCCCCTTCTTCATCTCATACTTGCATGAAGAAGACAAGATGCTGCATGTTGAGACTGTGTACAATCGTCCCTCCAACACCACTACAGAGATATGGACACTGCCAAAGGTGTTGGGAGAGAGGTACAGCAAAGACAAGGATGTCATTGTTCTGATCAGCCACCACACCACAGGAGTGGCTGAAGATGTGGCTTACATCCTCAAGTACATGAACAGAGCTATCACTGTTGGAGAGAAGACAGCCGGGGGCTCACTGGACATCCAGAAGCTGCGTATTGGTCCTTCCAATTTCTATATGATGGTTCCTGTGTCACGATCTGTGAGCCCCTTGAGTGGGAGTGGACAGAGCTGGGAAGTGAGTGGGGTGATGCCTTGTGTTGCTACTGAGGCAGAGCAAGCCTTGCAGAAATCCTTGGACATCCTGGCAGTGCGCAGAGCAGTGCCTGACACCATTAGCCGTCTCAAAAACATATTAAAGGACTATTACAGCTTAGTGGAGAGAGTGCCTGCACTGCTGCGGCACCTCGCCACCTCTGACTTCTCTTCTGTGCAGTCATCCGAGGACTTGGCCACCAAACTCAACACTGAGTTGCAGACCTTATCTGAAGACCCCCGCCTGATGGTCCGAGTCATGATGCCAGGTGAAGCTGCCAATCCCCCAGCCGAGAAGCCAGTTGGAATGGCAGCTGACTTACCTGACAATGAGCAGCTGCTGCATGCCTTGGTGGATACTGTCTTCAAGGTGTCAGTGTTGCCAGGCAATGTTGGCTACATGCGCTTTGATGAGTTTGCAGATGCCTCTGTGCTTGCTAAGCTGGGGCCTTACATTGTACGCAAAGTGTGGGAGCCTCTTCAAAATACAGAGAACTTGATCATAGACCTGCGCTACAACCCTGGAGGCCCTTCCTCCTCTGCTGTGCCTATGCTACTCTCCTATTTCCAAGACCCTGCTGCTGATCCTGTTCATCTCTTCACAACTTATGACAGATGCACCAACCATACACAGGAGCACAACAGCCAGGCAGAATTGCTGGGCCAGTCCTATGGGGCTAAGCGTGGCATCTACCTGCTCACCAGCCACCACACTGCTACAGCTGCTGAGGAGTTTGCTTACCTCATGCAGTCCCTGGGCCGTGCCACGCTGATTGGTGAGATCACAGCAGGAAGCCTATCACACACCCGTACCTTCCCTCTGCTGCAGCCTGGGCCAGGAATAACCTGTGGCCTGACTATCACAGTTCCTGTTATCACCTTCATTGACAACCATGGGGAGAGCTGGATGGGTGGAGGAGTTGTTCCTGATGCCATAGTGTTGGCTGAGGATGCATTGGAGAAGGCTGAAGAAGTGCTAGCCTTCCACAAGAACATGGGAGTACTTCTGGAGGGTACCGGGCAACTCCTAGAGGCTCACTATGCCATCCCAGAAGTGGCTGGTAAGGCCAGTGCTATGCTCAGCACCAAACGGACCCAAGGAGGTTATCGATCAGCTATAGACTCTGAGACTTTGGCTTCCCAGCTTACCAGTGACTTGCAGGAGGCCTCTGGAGACCATCGACTTCACGTCTTCCACAGCCATGTGGAACCAATACCAGAAGAGCAGCTTCCCAATGTGATTCCCAGCCCTGAAGAGCTGAGCTACATCATTGAGGCACTCTTCAAAATTGAGGTATTGCCAGGGAACCTGGGTTACCTTCGCTTTGACATGATGGCTGAGGCAGAAACAGTGAAGGCCATTGGGCCACAGCTGTTGCAGATGGTATGGAACAAGCTGGTGGACACAGATGCCATGATTATTGACATGAGGTACAACACAGGTGGCTACTCCACTGCCATCCCAATACTTTGTTCTTACTTCTTTGAGCCTGAGCCTCGGAAACACCTCTACACTATCTTCGACCGTAGTACCTCCCGCAGCACAGAGGTGTGGACTCTCCCCCAGCTCACTGGCAAGAGATATGGCTCCCTCAAGGACATGTACATCCTAACAAGCCATATGAGTGGCTCAGCAGCTGAGGCTTTCACTCGGTCTATGAAGGATCTACACCGGGCCACAGTTATTGGTGAGCCCACAGTCGGTGGATCCCTCTCAGTGGCCATTTATCGTGTTGGTAACAGTTCCCTATATGCCTCCATCCCCAGCCAAGTGGTGCTCAGCCCAGTCACTGGAAAAGTATGGAGTGTGTCTGGGGTGGAGCCACACATCACCATCCAGGCCAGTGAAGCTATGGCTGTAGCTCAACACATTGCCAACCTGCGTGCCCAGGTGCCACAGACACTGCAAACTGTAGGCAAGCTTGTGGCAGAAAATTATGCCTTTGTGGACACTGGGACTGTTATAGCATCCAACCTCACCAAGAACATCAACAAAGACAATTATAAAAGGATCCATACAGAGGAAGAACTCGCCAGGAAGGTGACTGCCATCTTACAAGCTATTTCTGATGATGAACACCTGAAATTACTCTACATCCCTGAACATGCCAAGGACAGCATCCCAGGGATCATGCCAAAGCAGGTACAGTTCTCTCGTACTCAGCTGTAGAGATGCCATCTGGAATGGGAGTGTTGAGTCAGATACCTTATCTTTTTTCTAGCCCATACCATAAACCCACCTGGATTTACCTGTACCCAGAGGAGAAGTCAATGCCTGAGTGGGTTTCATAGGCTGACCTGTCTCTGACACTTAGGGTAGTAGCTTGTAGAATTAGATGCTAGTTCTGGATGCATGCATTTTGAGAACAACCTTCAGGCTGGGAATCTCAGTTGCCATATGCCACAAGCAAAAATGCAGGTCTTCAGGGTTAGAGGAAAGATACCTCACTGTCTCTGTGATCCCTCCTCTTTCAATGCTGCAGCTTTTCCAGTTGTAATTAATGCAGAAACCCTCTGGTTTCAAACCCAGGTTGTAATTTGAGTGAAGTTTAGTTGGACTAGAGTAAATGCATACAACTCACTAAACATGCAGCCATGTACTCTTTGATGGACTTTTCTATATAAAATTGTAGTAGCTGACATCTATTACTCCAGAATAATAAGCAGCTCCTTTGGTAGTGGAAAGTTGTTCTAATTGTGTCTCATGCTCAGCATCAGACAGTTTCCCAGTGACCTAGAAATACTTTGGAAGAAGTATCTGAGTGGAAGTTAGGTGACCCCAGGGAGAAATTGATTTTTTATAATCTACTTTTGCCCTTGCTGTGTGGTTTGCATAACAGTCTGTGCTTTGTTCTGAGCCTGAGTGTTTATACACTGGTCTGCCTTGGCAATCTTTCTTGTTCATTGTTGTGCTGGAGGGAGCTCCCAGGAGCACTTGTTAAAATTCCATCTTCAAATTAAATACAGGGTTAGGATAACCTGATCCCTTTCTTGGATGGAGTTAGCTGCTTTCTGGCTACTGCACTAGCATGCCTATCAGAGACGTATTTTCTCCAGGGACTCATAAAATTACTTTTTGAAGAGAATGCATTTGCCTTTGCAATGAACCAGAGTAGACCAAGTGTCAGGTAACTATTAAATGTTTCCTGGGAGAGGAAATCCATGGACTTCCACACTCTGAAATTTTTGGCATGCATGATTTAAAGTGCCCATGACCTTTGTGGTATTATCAAAAATAACTAAGGTCAAGGACAAAGTCTAAGCATTGCCAGGGGTGGATATTTTTTTTTCAAGTTTGTTAACCAAGAGATGCTGGCCCTATTCTTGCCTCTAAGATTAAATGGAAATAATTAATTAAAGGAGTTTTCTATTCCAGAACTCTCTCTCCTAACTTGGTTGAGGGTAGAAAACTTCACTCTGAAGATATCTCAATGCTTTTGACAGTTCCCTGTTCAATTATTATCAACATATAAGTAGTGACGCATTATAATTTCTCCCCATTCTACAGAATTGAAAAATCTTGCAAATTAGTCACTGTGTTCACTGAAGGCTGTTAGTGAATATTGTTGGTGGTTTTTACTTGTTTAGAACTTACTTTATTCAGACCTTGAATGTTGAGAACAGGATATAGCGGATATAGAGTATCTTATTTGTCACATGGCATAACGTTCTGATCCTGATACAGCTAGTGAAGAAATGCCATTATACTATTCAATGCCTCTGTTTTACCATAGTTCTTTGCCAAGAAAAATTATTGGAAGAGGTCAGGAATACATCCATAAGAAGGAAATCACATCAGTCTGGATGACAATCAGGACAAAAGTGAGATTTCTCCAGGGTGAAATAATGTGTAAAGAGCAGAGAATCACATCTCTCATAGGACTAAAATGGTTTCCAGAGGCATAAGCATTCCCTCATATTGCTGGAGGAAATTGGAAGTCAAACAGACAAGAGAGCATTAAGATGTTAACGAAGACACTGAAGGCATTAAAGTAAAGGATTTCCCTTGAGACAAATATAAAAGAAAATTCACCCATTCCACAGAGCCCTCGGCAGCAAGAGTGCCTTCATATCCTGTTCTGCTTTTGCAGCTGTAAGAGAGATGCTTTCTGTGGAACATTTCAGGTATACCCCAGAAAACAAATACCTTTGGATTACAGTAAAGCATATATGATGGCACTAGCTGCATTTGTAAATTCAGAAAAAAATTAAAAATTTGGCAGCCCAATACATGGACATAGTGGCTCTCTTGATCTGTATCACATTTATTCATAAAAACCTAAGAGCTAGTTTTTCTCTTGTGCTACCTACGTTCCAAGCCACCCTCTCCCTTGACAGCAGGATTTTACTGTTAATGCCCTTGACAGTGAAGCAGATCCAACACAATTAACTGAAAGTGATGATGAATAACTACAAGAAGGATGGGATGGGACATAGGAGACAGACAAGTGAAATGTGTGCAGACCTTTGCATCTGCTGTACTAGAATAGCTGCTGAAGCATAATACAGGGTACTGAATATTCTCCTCTAAGCAGCAGCAAGGTCACTGCTCGTCAGAGTTGTCAGCTTTCCAAAGTCAGACTTCCCAGAGGCAAATTTTGTATATATTTTTTTTGTGATCCAGAAAATAACATTTTGCTTATAAGACAGAGCTCTGTAAACTTGCTGATCTGCAGTTCAATAATCCCTGCTTCTTATTCTTCTATCTCTCTCTCCCTCTCCAGTCATACCTTCATTGCATACGAAAACATTTCTGTTTGTGACTGTACCTATGGAAGAACAGCTGCCTGATTTTGGCATAAGGGTTAAGCCCATTTTAAGTGACAAGGGGTCTCCCTGAGTGATTCTTTTGGCCCCTTCTTAATGACAAACTACTTTTAATGCAGTCTTTACACCTAAGAGAATTTTTGTAATGATGGTTTACGTAAGCAACTGAAAATGATGATCAGAATAAAAGGCAAAAATGGATCCTTTATAAAGAGAAATTTTTCCTGTATTTCAAGTCCTCCTGTTTCCAGATGCATAATATGTATGTATAGAAGAGTGTTGTACTTGCTGAAGGAGGCAATAGTTAGAGATGTTTCACCAGAAAGAAGTACGGTTTGCTTATATCCCTTCGTTAATGAGTGAAATCAAAATGCGCAGCCTCCAAGTGTCAAGATAAATAATCAAATTGCAACATCTATTGCTAAAAGGTGGAACAACAATTGTTGTAGGTCCGTATGATGTGGATTTATATGGACATAACCATAGTAAAGTCAGGGGAACTATGCAAGTTTATGCAAGAGAAAAGTGCCTCATGTTTAACTCTCATTGGCTCTTCACCTTTTGCAATCCTTGCTTGCTTGTTTCTAGGGTGATAGTAATTCACTGCACAACTCTGGGAGGAAAGTAGCTTGTTTAGGGGAAGTCCTGAAAAAATGTAAATGGTTCTTCAGAGTTTATAACCTGAGCACAACTTAATAAGGTCAAGTTGTTGCAGTAAATACTCATCATCATCAAACTGGAATGGATAAGGACGAATATAATCAGTTAAGACATGAAATCTTCTGCTACATTTAGCTCTAAAGAAAATTCATCTAGAGTATAATATGCACAGACTTGGGCAATGGTTTTCTGGAAGGATGTGGCTCAAGTACGAAGGCAGCAGAAAAGAGGAACAGGAGTAAAGAGAAGACTGAATAAAAGTAATCTTGAAAAAGTTTAAAATATTTGAGTTGTTTATTCCAGAGAGAATAAAACTGAGAGGAGACATGAAAATGCAGATATGTAAGAGACTGTTTCATATGTAAAAAGAAAAATCTGTTCCCTTGTTCTTAGTAAATAGATCAAGAAGTAATGCATTTAAACAGTACAAAGTAGTGAACTTATACTGTTTACTTTAGATCTTAAAAACATCTTTCTAATAGTAAGGCTGGTGACGTACTAGGGTGGATTGCTTGGAAATCACCCAGTAAAATGTGTGTTGGTTAAGAGCAAGTGAGAATGAGCCGTCAGGGCTATAGCTGATCCTGCTCAGTCCTTGAGCTGGGGGCCCTACTAGGATGGACAGTTCCATTCCAGCCTGTGAGGGTACACAAGGAACCCAAATGTTCTAAGAAAAGTGCAACCCCGCCATTCAGCCCTCAAGATCTCATGGTTCTTAAACTAATCTCAGGGTTTGCAGAAGCACAAGGGTATTGGCTGGTAATATTTTCACAGCCAGCAGTTGGCAGCACTAGCAACCTTAATGGAAGTCAGAGTTACCTTACCTTACAACAGTCAGCACGAAAGTAGCTATGAAAAAACAGCTTCCATCTAAATAGACAAAACAACTTAAGGGAGAGATGAAAGGAGAGAAAAGAGGGAAGAGAGGCACATTTGGAAAAGCTGTTATCCGATGGTTGGGGTTTGTGTCAGAAACAGAATCAGGGATCAAACTCCATGCACAAGTCCCAGGCCAGCATTCTATGGTCCTATTTTGTGTCACATAATGTGTTCTACTTCGGCCACTCACCTGTGGAAGAAGTCTGCAGAATAGGACTGTAAACACTATATAGTTAATGAAAAAAACATTTTTCCTTGGCTTAAAGTGGAGCTAGCTTGGAGGTCCTTTAGTCTAGCCTCATCGCTTATAGTGTGCACCTGAGGGTTTCTATTTAACAGCAAGTTATTTGTATGTAAACATTGTCTGACTGAGCAGCAGGATCTGACTTTCAGCTGCATCCTGTCCCAGCTTGTCCTTGGCCAGCAGAGCCCTGCCTTCCAAAGGAGAGCACCTGGTTGCTCCCTGAAGCTTGACTTACCTCCTAAGGTACCCACAGCACGTGGCCCATGTGCCACTGTCATGAACCTGCAGTTTTGCAGGGCAGTAACTCTCTCATGTCAGTCACATGCTCCTCACCTCTTTTGCTGAAAAATTCAGATGCTTTCCCTGGCACCCCAAAATTACATTCTGAGTGCTTTTTGTCTGATTTCCAGTCTTAGAGCTTTTAGAATAGATATATTTTCATAACTTTTCGTGCAGCCAAGAAGAGCTTTCATTTAGATCCTTGCACATTTATTTCACACCTTGAGACCTGGGGCTTTAAGAGCAACCTGCCCACCTTGAAATTTATAATGAATTTTCAAGAGTTAGCAATGCTGAAGTCCTCAAGGAACAAAAATGTGATGCATCACAGTAAAAGAAGTAGAGAAAAAATTCATCAAACAGATATTACTCTTATTCAACATGTTTATTGGTATGCATTTAGCAATTATTGCTGGAGACAGAGATAAGACATTTGTGTGTTCAGTTAAAATATCATTAGTAAGTGGCTCAGAGTAACACATCAGTTTTATTTGTAGATGTTACTAATGAGTGATGTTTTTATTTTCCTCCTGGGGGGGACCAGTATCTCTGAACTAGATGTAAGTTCTGTCAGAACAATCAATGCATGCTGGATATATTTTTCAAAACTGTGATTTGTTAATCAAAGTACAGTGGGCAGATCAAGTAGCATTGCTGTCACTGGGAAGTGGATTGGAAATGACAAACTCAGTACTGCTGGACTGATGTGTTTACAGTCCATATACAATGGTTATTTTCACAAGGTAAAGTGATAAAGAAGGGTACAGAAAAGAATTTGCTCTTATCCTCAGGTCAACAACTACTGGCCAACAGGGCTTTTAAATTAACGATTGAAATTTTGGTAATTTTGGCGTACATCGGGGCTGAATGATGAAGTGTCATATGATGGGTAATTTTCCCCTAGGTAACGTCGAGCCAAACGATGGTAACGTTGTGCCAAACACAGCTGCATTAGCACACAGCTGCATTCACACACCTTGGAAAAAACTCTTTCTGCTGTGGCAGACCTGCTTTTGGCAGGAGCACAACTCCAGGCCAGAGTACTATACAGAGGTCAGATTATGTGACTTCTCTGTAGTTGCAGAAAGCCCAAGTGCCTCCCCAGTTCTGTGGCATGTTGTAAGACTGGAAGAGCACCTGCTAGCACATGGCTCACTTCTGAATCCTTGTTCTTTCGAGTGTAAAAGCATGGATTGTCTGGGGATGAGCTATGGTAGAGGGCAACAGATTAAAAAAAAGGTATAACACCATTTTCACAGCAACTCGGAGGAGAAAAGACCAAATGGCTCAAGGTCATGTAAGTCGTATGTATTCTAAAATCTTCTCTCAAGCTGCAGGAGCCTATTCCATTTTCAGATACTGCATGCAAAACAGAAGTTTGGCAATAAGAACTGGCTACGTCTCAATGCATACAGGGGTTACTAGGATAACTTTGTTATTTGGCTACACATTGCTACTAAAAAAAGTATGCTGTTTAATAACATAAGCTAAGCAAAATTAAATAAATCGCAACCTAACACGTGAGACTCCAGGCACATGGCCACTATATAAGAGATTTAGCATGTCTACTTCATGAGTATCCTAGCACATGCCCAACACATCAGGTTCCTCACTGTCACAGGAACTGGGTCATTAAGAGGGGCTGGGGCCACTTGCACCTGCGGCCAGCAGCTGTTTGTCAGATGAGGCCACTAAAGAGATTATGGAAGTCCCAGGTGCCGTGTTTAGAAAGAACTCATAAAGGCAATGTGCAGGCTTGGATGGCAGGCCTGGGACAGGGATCTAGGCTGCAGTCTGGGATTGTTCTTGTAGCCTCTTTGCTCCAAGGAAATTCTTGTATGTTTGAAAAATAAACTGATCTCTGACAAATAGGTGCCTGATGCAGATTCTGGGCATGTTATTTATGCACTTTATAACGTGCAAAAATGCGTCAGGCAATGCTAACCTATGTTTAACAGGCAAAAATATTGTAAAATTTATTATGTTTTTCAAAGTTGGTCACATTCCTCACATGTGTCCCACCTGGATTAAACATGACCCACATAATTTTGTGTCAAGCTACCAGTGCCAGCAAATGATTTGTTTTGTTTTTCCAAACTCTTTCAGATCCCTCCGCCAGAAGTATTTGAAGATTTGATTAAGTTTTCATTCCACACAAATGTATTTGAAAACAACATCGGCTATCTGAGATTCGATATGTTTGGAGACAGTGAACTTCTAACCCAGGTGTCCGACCTAATCATAGAGCATGTTTGGAAGAAAATTGTTCACACGGATGCATTAATCATAGACATGAGGTAAACCTTTGAATGGCAAATAACCAAAGCTCTTTCAAAACAGCATTTTATTTGTAACTTTACATGGCTTACTGTCCTGTTTACAGGCTAACATTGCTGGGATTAAATGAGAAAAGAAAAACAGCCAAGGAAAATAATAACAGTCTGGAAGTATATCTCAAAATAAATTGTATCATCATTTGAGATGTTTAGAACTAAATAGGCACATTTAGGGAATAGTTCACAGAATGCAGTTCTGGATGTTATATTTGTTTTATTTCTCTAACTTCTTTCTAATCTAACTTTTCATGTGCCATTTGTATATATATTTATAAAATAAATCGTTACTTCATGTAGTGGCCAAGTGTTCCAACAGTCAAAAAGACAGACTATGTGTAAGGCTGTGTTACAACATTTAATTTGCCATATCTGCAGTGCTAAATAATTCTGGGCAGTCAGGTCTATACAGAATGGACCTTGGGCACAAAGCACAGAGGTGCTTGGAGGTACTGTAGCG
The DNA here is from genome assembly GCA_013389985.1 of Dryoscopus gambensis. Lineage (NCBI taxonomy): Eukaryota > Metazoa > Chordata > Aves > Passeriformes > Malaconotidae > Dryoscopus > Dryoscopus gambensis. Next base: position 21,078 of record WEIT01040051.1, read on the forward strand.
CTCCTGGGCCCTGCTGCACCAAGCTGCAGCATTGTACACCTGCTCTCTGCTTAGAATTCTGTTGGACACTCCAGTGTGTCAACAGTGCTCCAAATCTTGCAAGCCATAAGACGTCATCCATTTGTCACCAGCAATCAAAGCAGATTAATATAAAAAATGCACATTTCCTACACAGTATTTAGGGAAGTAATGCCCTTGTTGTGGTCCAGAGTTAATGTGTGTGAGCACAGAACACTACAAATATAAATCAAAGAAAAGAAGGACTTTGTAAGGACTTGGTTTTAATGCTAGAACCATTTGTGTCTATTGTTATCATGGGGCTCTTAATATTTGGTAATCTTCTTAATATTCTTGTGGGATTTGCAGCATAGGGAGGAAAAGATGACCCCAGTGATGACAGCAGAGACAGAGATTTTACTATGTGAGCACAGAGGAGGCAAGACAGTGGCCAACATAACACACTCATGACTGAATTTGAATTCAGCAAAAGCACCACCATCTTCCAATAGACTCGAGATAGGACTGGGACTTTCCTCTTTCTTGCACCAGTTTTCTCCCAAGCTAAAAATTCCAGGGCTGGGGGCAATGAAACAGCAAAGATGAAATCATGTCTCAGGTACCAAATGGTCTCATTATAGCTCCTTTCTTGTGTTGTTTTGTTTTGGTTTATTTTCAGTCCTTTGAGTGCACATAAAAGACCCAGTCTCTGAAGACATATAAAAGAGAACCCCAAATAAGCCTTTTGAAATTCTCTGTAAGCCAGTCTTATAATTTTAAGGCTAATGATTTAAATTTTGCATGGGATTAACTGTAATGAATAATGTTTCTCATTTTACAAGTTTTCCTTCCTGAAACAGCTGGGCCACTCATGAACTTCATATTTGGATAATTCCAATTTTGCATGGGATTAACCATAATGCATAATGTCTTTCACCTTAATAGTTCCCCTTCATGGAACAGCTGTGCCACTCATGAACTTCTTATTTTTAACTCTCACAGCATTGACAAGAGACACTGATAAACTAAAAGGCCTCTCTAAGGTCACACAAGACATCTGTAAGAAGGAGTGCTAGAATCCAAAAGTTAAGTTAAAACTCTGGCAACTGCTCAGTTATTATTACTGACTAAAGTTACTGCAGTTTCACTGTCTGCAAGAGAGTCCCAGGAAGAGTGTTCCAGCATTGCCCTGCCTGCCACCAGCTTCATCCGTGATGGCACCTGTGGGAAACTGGGCTCTGCTGGAGTAAGCTGTCTCATGGGCTGTGCAGCAGCAGCACCTCCTGGCAGCACAGCACTGTCAGGGACACAATGAAGGTGGCTATTTAACTTCTAGCCAGTCACAGTGTCAATCATATGGCTCCCAAATGCTGAAGAATAAAAGACGTAGCTTCACTCTTCAGAACAGAGACCTCTGGGATTGCCAGATCCTTTTCTGGAGGTGAAAAATCTTAGCTATAGATTGAACTGAATAAACTCATTTTCTAGCAGGTTTTTGCTGGAATGTCTGTGCTAGGTACTCCTAAGATCACCTAAGGAAAGTACTGTATCCACACTCTACCAGTAGGCAAGTACAAACATTTCTAGAGCTGTATGTGCTCTAGTATTAGTGAGAAGTGACAGGCAAAAATATGTTGGCAGTTAATTGTGTGTATTCATAGCAGGGGTTCTCCAATGACAGGCTCTTCAGTAAAATTAATCTTCAGAGACTGCTATGGAATTACACTGCAACCAAAGTTTTCAGTTACAACTGTGTTAAATGAAACAACTAACACAATCTTTAGGCACAAAAAAAAAAATGGACTTATCTAAACTACTAAGTTTTCTCATTTTGTGTACCAAAAAATAAGAACATAACAGTTCTACAAACATATGTTGCTCTAATCAGAATCTACTTTTGTGTATTAAGGTTTAGGTATTCACTCCTCGCTGCCTGTATCAGGAACAGAATGGGTTACTCAGGGTAGAATAACAAGAATCTGATGTTTCTCTGCAAATTTAGAGTCTTTACTTACTTTCTGACCTTTTTCTAGGTAACATCAAGAAAAAATAAGACTTTTAAGTTTTGTGTTTGCTTTTAAAGTCAGTTGTGGACAATAAAACTCCAACACTCTTAGACAGGATTTTGTTTATCTGATAGAAGTGCAAATGCTGGTGGGGAGAATGAATATAAATGTATCAAAATATAGCCATAAGCCTTTTCGGGACTGATGTTAAGGAACAATACTTGGGAAGGGAAACTGACACAAATGTTCACTTGTTTCCTTAATATTTTTAATTTTTGAAAAGGTACAATATTGGAGGCTCCACTACACCCATAGCAATCCTATGCTCCTATTTCTTTGATGAAGGACACCCAGTTCTCTTGGACAAAGTTTATGACAGACCCAGTGACTCAGTAAAGGAGATATGGACCCAGTCACAGCTCAAAGGTAAATGACAATTTCTTTTCAGAGTAGCTTTTCATTTCAGATGTCTCTCCCTTGTGCATTTTAAAGCAAGCCATTAAATACTGTAATTTCCTTGGAGAAAGCACCTGCCATAATCAGCTCAAGCTGTGTAGAGAATGTAGAAACAAAAAATGTGCATTTCAGCCATGTCCCTCAATGCCATCTACAAATAACAGTTTATCACTCCTAGGAATGGGGTATGTTAGGCACAGAGGTCCCCAGAAGTTTAGCCCAATATTGTGTACAGCAGCTGTAACTTGATGCTTTTAAAAGCTGCCAAAATTAAAAATTAATCCAGTGTTGCCTAGACTTCTAGTAATGTCTCTTCCAATACTCCCACACAGTTTTGTATGTTGTTCCCTACTACCTACCTGTGTAATCCTCTACATCAGTAGATGAAAACACCTTAACACCCCAGTTTGTCCAGACAAGAGACAGAAAAACACTAAATTTTGCATATCTGGGGGAGTTTAAAGCATTTGGAAATGTGTCACACACCCCGCACACAGCCTGCCCCACTGTTTGTGGAAGTTGAAAGGATGCTGCAACATGCAGAAACAGAGCTCTTCAGTACTCACAAACTGCAGTTAAGAGTGCTAAGAACCCTTAAACATGGCATTTATTTTTGCCTCTTGAGCTAAGACAGCAGCAAAAAAGTTAATGGCCTGGATCATGCTGAAATGGTTAAACTTTGTCGCAGTCTGCAGGGTCCATCTATTTTCCCAGGCAGTCAGAGGTAGGTTGTGCTAAGGGATATGATTTCTATGGACACATTCCAGTTCCCATCAAAGAGAACAGGCAGACTCATATTGACTTCAAAGGAGCTGGATCTGGTCCTGTATTATGTACATCTACTGTGAAAAGAGTCTTCTAATGGTTATTATGTTTATAGTGAAATGAGAAGACCAAAGATGGTGTGAAAATTAATTACCATGCTATTGGCCCTCTCTTAGCATTTAGCATGAGAATTATAAGTCATACTATTACTTACGTATAGAATGACATTTTCAGAGCAGTTTAGTTTTCAAGTTATCAAGTCCTAGTTATTGCCCACAGATCACTTTTTCAAAGGAACTAAACTCTCAAAAAGTATCTAGCGTGTTCATATATATTGAAAATAAGGTTCAAAAAGCTTCCTATTCCTGTCAGCTGTTTTATCTAAGAAAATGAGATAACTTGGCTCAGATTCTAATAATAAAGGGGTATTTGTTGAAGGGTTTAGAACAAAGGCCATGTATAGCTTCCACTTACAGACGATAAAAAAACTGTGGAAAACCACTATAATTGGTAATTTCATAAAGTGATGTCTGCATAGTTGAAGGCCAAGCTCTATGACAGCCATGTTCCTAGAGCAGGCATGAGGGTGAAACTGAAAATGCTTCTGGATGAGCTTTGACTACTCCTGCTGCAAGTGGAAAATGTCGTTTTTCTCACCTGTCTATTCTGATGAGATTTGGAGCTCCTGTAAATTTAAAACCACAAAAGAGCTAACAACAGTAATCATGGGCTGGCTTCTCTCCTGATGGAGCTCATAACCAGAAACTGATGGCACAAGAGCACCACATAGGGAGACAGCCTTTTTTTACAGCACGGAGTCTGGGCTCGTATTAAAAGTATTTTAATACTATCATGGGTACAAAGTAGATTTCCACACTTTTTGGGTTGTTAATAGCAGACAGGGAGCGAATCCTCTTTCTTGGCTTCTCTTTGCTCAAATAAATGTCTGAAAATGGATTCATTTCTGATGGTTTTTTTCCCACCTTACAGGGGAGAGGTATGGCTCTCAGAAGGGGCTGGTAATCCTTACCAGTGCTGTGACAGCTGGGGCTGCTGAAGAGTTTGTATCCATAATGAAGAGACTGGGCAGAGCTCTCATCATTGGGGAGCAGACCAGTGGTGGCTGCCATTCCCCACAGACATATCAGGTAGATGAAACCAACTTCTACATCTTCATCCCCACCTCCAGATCAGTCATCTCGGCAGACAGCACTTCTTGGGAAGGGAAAGGAGTGCCTCCTCACATAGAAACACCAGCTGAAACAGCACTCGTCAAAGCAAAGGAGATGCTCAATGCTCACCTACACAGCTCTAGATAGTCCAGTGGAGGAACATGCCCCTAGTTCTTACAAACAGAAAGCTAGCTACCCAAATGTAAGCCCTAGAAACAAGTGGGAGGTTCATTTCAGTCTCTATGGTCAGTGATTGGGTCCCCGTACATAGCTCAGTGACTCAACATGCTGGTATTTTTCCCCATTCTGTGGAACCCAGCTCTTTCTTTGCATGGTTGAAATATTTCAATAATTCACTGAGGTTTCTGGATTCCTCTCTCGTAATCAAACATAAATGTTCAGTGTGTCAGTTTTTAAGGTTTAGCTACCAATCACAGATTTCCTTTGGTCCCATAGAAAATCCCAGTTGTCAGTACTGAAAGCATGTGAACAACCTCAAAGACAGAAAAGGCACATCTTCTTTGGAAATTGTGTACATTCCTATTTGTACATCTTTAAAGCCTAACAGTACTTGGAAGAGTCTGTTTTCCAAACTGCAAGAGCTAAACTAAATCTCTTCTCCATTTCATCATTTAGATGTACCAAAAATAACCATTCCCAGTCTGTCAGGGTTGTCCAGACTCCTGGTATTTCAAAGGAACATGCCTACTTCTCTCAGTGTCTGTCAGAGGGGAGGATGAGCAAGACAAAGGCAGTACATTGACTCTTTTACCCAGTGCCCAGATCAACTGACTCAAGGAAAAGAATCATATGTTTTTACTTAAGGCTAACATTAGATTGCTGCCCCAAAGACA
>WEIT01040056.1:3761-15697 GCA_013389985.1 Dryoscopus gambensis
TTTCTTCCCAAGAGGCAGAATGTTTCACGTATCTGATGTAACTGCACTGTTGTCTTAAGATACTTGGTGTAAAGCAGCTAAAGTAGCTGGACCTTGCCAAGGCAGGGACATAATTTCTTGTGAATGCAATTTGCAGGCACTGTTGCAAAAACACCTCACTGTTGCGTTAAAGTAAGGGGTAATGGGAGTAAAACAGATCACTTGACGTGTGATACTTCAAAAATGGAAAAGAAAATTGTGTGGAGGAAGGTAAAATCAGTGACTGGGGAAGGAAAAATCAATGACTGAAATGAAGGACTGTTCCAGTTCTTGTCACATATACATATTTATGTTCTCATCATATGTTGATTCACTTCCTAGGGTAAACTTTTCTAGCTAAGTTTTCTGATTTGAAACTCCAGTAAATTTGGTTTATTTCTTTAGCTGCTTTTTGTTTTGTGCCTTGGTATTGCATCATGAAATAGGTGGTCACCAGTTCAGGCCATTCATTCTCACTGGAACACGAACTACTGCAGACAGCTGGCTTCCCTCTTTGGATACTAGCTAGCCTGGCTGACAGTCCTCTGGTATACTGCAATTTCTGTCTTTTGTGGGTTTTTAAATAAAAAAAGGAGTGGATAACAGTATCTGCTCTGTACTTTTGCTAAACTCATAGGAGAAAAATAGCTATAAAACCTACCTAGAAAGCACTTGATTAACTCACTGGGGAGGTAGGCTGAATAGTGAAGATGTAGCCCCCAGCTCCATTACAGAGGGAGAAAAAGGTTGAATTAGTTCTTAAGTTATCTTTTTAATTAGAATAATTATATTAGTTACTATTACATTGATTTTAAATAAATATGAACATCACATTTGGAATATGTGTAGCTCTACTATTTGGGGCCTAAGTTGTAAAATGCAATACTGTAGCTTTTCATCATCTACAAAGTGAAAAATTTTGTAACAAAACTTAGAATACACCTTTTTGATGAATGGTAGGCCTGTTTGTCATCTCATCTTGGAATGGTATTATGCATTCAGAACTTTTTTATTAAATACATTTTATTTTAAACAACTAGCACAAGATTTTAAAAATACTTGAGGAAAAATATAACATTAAGTTTTCATAAAAAGTTGACATTTTAGCTTTTAAAGTGGCTGAATGTGGCTTTAGTAGGCCTTTATCTTACTACACAGTTTTTGCTGATACTTTTATTTTGGAGGAAGCCTGTTCTCATATTTAATCATTTGCTTACCTGCAGTCCTGGTCAACTGTGGAAGTCCCAGGTGACTGGAATTTGGCAAATGTGACACCTATCTGTAAGAACAGTCAAAGTGAATTTTTGATTGTAGGATTCTATTACTTCAGTCCAGTAAGTTTGCTCAACAGGTTTCTAGTTGGCTCAACTCCTGAGGGAGAACAACAGAATTAAGAAGCCTTAAAGCTGAACAAGTACCTTGAAATATAGTCTTTAGTAGACACATACCATTAGACATGCCATTTACACATATCTTTTAAGTCTAGCAAAGGAGTTTCCACAGTAGAAGACAGTAAAAGCTCCTAATGTATTCCATTCTGCATCTCTGTCATTTCTTTTCCTAGTTTCTTTTACTTGTTGGGTAATTTTAACAATTTAAATTGTAAAGATTTGATTAATTGTACTTGACCCATGGAAATAAATTTAGAAGATATCAATTTCCTCTGAGTTTTGTGGTATTTGTTAGCATGGTAGGTTACAGAGACTCAAACCTCCCATGTCTGAAAGATAGATTATACCATGTATTTAATAGTTCCAGTTTTGTCAGCCTGCTGCAGCCAGTCAGCATCGTGTTAGCTCAAAACCAGCCAAAGTTTTGTGTTGTTTTTACTAGATGGTTGTTCGGGATCTCTTTTCACCACAAGTGACATCTGGACATTACATTGTTGTGATGTTTATGAGATACAGAAATGAATGGAAAGAATTGGATGGATGAGTTAGTGTGGGATATTGTGTGGGTGGTGGGAACAAGATACTGCATTGGAAGGGACATCTGAAACGTAGGCTGCAGATGTAGAGAATCCTTACTTCATTAGTTCTTGTTTGCTGAGTTGCTTGTACTGTTGCTTTTCTATGTTCTTATGTTCACTGTGCTTGAGATGTCATTACAGGGATCCAGTTTTCAAAGCAGGCGCAAGTCATCATGTAGAAAACTCCAAAATGTGCCTTGAGGGAGCTTCTGGAAAAGACAGTTATTGATAACTGTTGAGCAATTTCTAGCATCTTTTAATTATAAAACAGTTCTGAAACGTAGCCTGTCCATCATATTCTGAATGAGGTCCAGCTTTGAAAAAAGTCCTTTGGGGTTCCACAAGAATCTTCCTAATAGATTTCAGGGTAACCAGAATTTTCTAGTGTGCAAATAAGCATTTTCCTGAGAGAAAGGAACTACTACTTCAGTTCTGGTATGTGAAAACTATACTGTAAAAATTCTTGTGGCTTTACAAACTATTTTGGTGAGCTTTATAACAATGTCTTTCTTTCTCCGATGTTTTTGCATTTCAGTGTGTGCATTGTGGTAAGCTTTCTTCTGTCCTTCTTCCTGTTCTGACACTATATAACTTCATCCATATGCTTATACACTGTGATTTATGTCAAAATTGGGGTTTACAGCTTCCTGCATTTGTCGTATTTTGCACTGCTCAAGTGGAGGAGCTCACTATGGTTCATAGGAAAGCCAATGAAAGGCTGCCTGGTGTTGTCTTGTTCCTAAGGTGTTTTTGCCATTAAAGATTAAATTATATTTTTGTAGGTGCAGTGTGAAACCATCATAAGCATTCTGCGTAATGTGTTAGTTGCATAAAGCCATTATGATGAGAGCAGTGCAGTGTGAAGTATTTCTGTTCCCACCCTGTTGTAGCTGCAGGTATTCCCTGGAGCAGGTATCCAGGTTACCATCCTTCCAGAGCTCTGGGAGCACAGGTGGGAGGCAGCAGCAGCTGTCCTCTGATGAGCAAAAATAGTCCCCTTGCTGCAGTGACAATAAATCTGAAAGTAAACGTTTAAAAAATCCTTCTTGGACATTTAACAAGAATTAATGTTTAATCTCAGATTTAGCAACAAGGTTACATAATATAAGCCCCATCAAGTTTGTGGCTTATGTTAGACATTTAGAGTGAACAAAACTAATGAGAGAGGGGGGCTATGCAACTCTTTTCTGGGTTCTCATTATAGAATTATGAAGATTTGTTTCTTGGAAGCATTTTTTAAAAATGATTTTCAGCAACAGATTGCAAACTTACTTTCCTTCCTCTGATTTTTTAAATGCATTTTTAGCTTCTGTACCAATCCATCAATACACAGCTAAAACGGATGTTTTCAGAGGATGCTTTGTAGTATGCCTAGCTTATTGGAAAAACTTGCTACTTGTTACCAACCAGAATGCAGAAATAGCATAATTCAGCAAGAGATATTTTGGCTGGTCTGGTCTTAAGAGCAGACTTTATGTTACTTAACACAAGAACTTCAGAGGTAGATGAAGTGTGCATTTACTTCATTGTATTGTAGAGAACAATTTCCAGTATTTCAGATATGCTTTGAAGATAAATGAGGAACACAGTTTGGAAGATGGCAAATCAGAGTAAATTAGTGCCCAGGTGGTGGTGGTGGTGGTATCATTGTTATGGGATGTCTTTGATTAAGAAGTAAAAAACCATGGTTGTGCATTCAGCTTTTCCTGAATCTGATTGTAAAAGGTGCATATAAGTAGGCAAAGATCATTTGAAGCCTATCTTTTGAAATTTTATTTTCCTGAGAAATAGGAATTTGAATAAAAACTTGAAACAGTTTCCAAGCTCTGTACTTTTAAAATTTTGATCCTGTAAGCTGACAGTCAGCAGTCAGCACAGTGTATGTAGTAAGGTGCTTCTCAGGATGGCATTGCTAATGGGCAACATCCTCTTTCTCAAAGTTAATGGTTGTTACATGCTTCCTAATATTTGCTGTCTACTGCTACAGCAGATTTTCTTCATATACCAGTTCAAGGGAGAGGTTTCTGTTAGTACTGGAAGCCTGTTACTTCAGCAAGCCTTCATCTATAGTATGCATCTCTCAACATGAATCAACAAGATTCTATGGATACTCAAAATATTTTGAAACCATATGAACAGAATGTGTATTTTCCTCTGGCTAGTAAAAATCAGTCATAAAGTCTTCATAGACATATAATATGCAGAGTCCAGCCAGCTTGGCAAATAAATTGTTTGTTAAAGCATATTCTGGCTGTGTCTCCAAGCTGCATTTAGACTAAATAGCATTTTGTTCGTGCCAGGTATTGGACTGTCTGCTGGAGACTCAGGTTTTCTATTCAGGCAGGTTGGAGCAGATTTTTGACATGACCGATGACCTTCCTAGGGAAGAATGTTAGTAGAAAATTTGTCCTTTGTACACATTTTATGGGAGGAGGAGAGAGGTGGTTTATGTTGCCTGTTAGTAGTGTATGGTGTCCGGAATGAAGATTAAAATTATTGTCTTTTTTTAAAGAATTAGTGGATCAGTAGAAGAGAAATAATCTGAGGTTTAGTACTTGTTTAATGGTCTTATTCGAGATTCCTCTGATACTGATTATGAGGTTAGATATAAAAGTGTTGTCTTTCCAAGAAGGGAACTTGATCTGGAGATCTGTACGAGGATTTATGAGTGCCTTTTTTCAGTAACATTTGCCTGAGTCCAGATTAGAAACATTGGTAATTAGGAATTGTTTCCATCCTCATGCTGATGAGAAAAGCTTACTGTATGGCTAATTTGCCAGTTGTTAGTTATGCTTCTAAACTATAGATAAGCATCTTAATTATTCTTATTGTTTAGTGCTGGGGTGGTATAACACCAGCCAGAAATTAAACTGCAAATAAGCCTCTCCCATTCCCCGCTTTGCCCTCTGGTGAGGGAGGACCAAAGCCCGAGATATGGGTTGAGGTACCAATTTATGGAAAGCAAACAGCAATGGAATAAGAAACACACAGTAAAAGCGTCAATATTAACAACAGAAGTATATAAAAAATAAAAAGGTGCTTTACACACAAAAGGTGTTCACCACCTCAGCTTAGTTCTGGCTTCTCCAGACAAGGACAAGATGGCAGGTGCTCCCACAGTCAGTGTTTCTTGTCCCTAGCTCTGAGACAATGAAAAACTATGATGGACAACCGCCTGAAAACCAGGTGACATTGCACCATGCCGCTTGTTTCTGGACAGCTCTGCTGAGACTTTATTCCATATGGCACCACTGCTTTTGACCAGTCCATGCCTTGGGGGCTTGGTTTGGTCTCAGCTCCTGTCCTCCTGGTTTTGGTGCCTCTTCATTTCCCATGGCCGCTTCCTGCACTGGCACCATGCCACGCTGTCTCTGTTGAGGTTTGATTCTGTGCCAGCTCCACTTTAGACCACTTTCCCAGGCTCCACTGGGCTCAGCTGCATTCATCATCCACAGCTGCACTCCCCTGAGGGATGGAAAGGGATGGGCAGGTGCGAGGGAGGGCAGGGTCTGCATGGCTGGTCCTGGCAACCTTCCCCAAAGAGCGAGAGTGGAGACAGTGTCCCACTCGTGGTGTGTACTCACTCTTTGCTTCCCCTGAAGCCATACCCCATGATGATGTGTGTGGTATTGAACAACAGCCCCGCCATGCCCATGTGGCCCTGAGCTCTGACCCCTCCCCAAAAGTGGAGCAAGTGTCTTGTGTGTCTCCTCAGAGGAGTCCCTGAGTCAATTGTGTACTTTAAACCCATGCAGCAATTAACTTGTTATGCTGAACTCATCTTTGTTTCTAGTTTATCCTTATTTATTTGTCTTTTATACATCTGCTTTCATATATAACTTTTTGATGGGTTATTTTTGTGTTCTGGTGCTTTTTCATTATTCTTTCTCATATCTTCTTTCTTTCTCTCTGACCCATTTTTTTGGCATCTATTGTATTCATCAGAGGTTTCCATCTAGCATTATATGACAGGTTCTTCTGTAGTAGTTTATTGGAGACATGCTAGGAAAAGATTTAATTTGTTCTCCCTTTGCAATTGTACTTGTGTCTAAAATTGTGTTTAAACGTGTTAGGAATGCAAAGAAGGACTCTGGTGCCTCTAAATGTTGCCTGTGCCCAAACCTGCGACATTATTATCAGCTTAAACTTCTGGAAATTGGAAGAAGACAAGAATGCATTGTATTTCAGAGTCTTTTACTGGGCAGTAATTATGAATATTAGATATCAAGTGTACTTAATGTACTTGAGTTAATGTCATTGTAACGAAGTTGCACAAAACCATCAGCACCAGAGGTTAGTTTTACATTTTGGCTCTACTTTAATAAGCAGCTATATATAAACAACCAAAGAAGTAGAAAAGAAACCATTGTCTAACCCTAAGTTTCCAAGGACTATCAAGTTAATGGCTGCATTTTTATTCTTGTTTTGTAGAAGACCGTATTCAGTCAAGGAATATAATTTTAAATCTTTTTCATTTCATCACTCTTTTAAAAATCTTATTATTTGTAGCACTGTTTTGCTTTCATCATCCATGTTTGGTTTCAACAGACTTATATTCAAACTGAAGTGATGTACTGAGGATGAATTATGCTGGTGCATACTCAGAAAAATCTAAAGGAGTACTGGACTTTTTTCTAAATGTCTTAATATAATTGTAAACAGGTAAAACCACCTTGATTGTATATTTTCTGTTAAAAATGCTATCCCAGAATTATTTGGTGGTATTAAAATACCAAAAACCGCAGAATATTATGTGACATCAAAAAGAAAGGATGCCACATATATTTATATATATTCTGAGTTTAGTCTAAAGTTCTGCAAGGTTTTGTATCTTATTCTGTTGGTAAAAAATACTAGAACTTATTTCTGTCAGTCCCCATAATAGTTAGGCAGTAAAACTCTAGCTCATGCATGTGTAGCACTCTTAAGTTGGTCAGCTGTCACCCTTCCTGATCACTACTGATGTGAGTCGTGTTGATTTTTACAGAAATAAATGTTGTTTTGGGAAAGTTCTTGGAAGAACTTGAAGGTTCTTTTTCAACTGGATTTAATTAAATATGTAAAGTTTATTTCTATTAAAATGTTGTGGGGCTTTATTTTTTTAAAAAAGTGTGCAGTTCGTGCAGCTACCGAAGGCAGAATCCTTGTTCTGGAAGGCTTGGAGAAGGCTGAGCGGAATGTCCTGCCAGTGTTAAACAATTTGCTGGAGAATAGGGAAATGCAGCTTGAAGATGGTCGTTTTCTCATGTCTGCAGATCGTTATGACAAACTTTTGCAGGTATGGAAATGCTATTTGGATTTCCCTTTTTTTCCTCCCCCTTCCTCTTCTTGGTAGTGCCGGAATATTATTGTAAGGGAGAGAGTATTTAGGAGTCAAATGGGGGAAATCTCACCCAGGTTTCTGCGTTTTTGTTCTGGGACATTTCATAGAATGAAGTAGGCAGGATGAAAGCTATGCAAGAAGTCAAAATACTGTTTTCAATAACAAGAAGTTTTCATCTCCATGTTGTCTACATATGAAAAGGAGTAGTCCATGTTAGCCTTGTATGAAGCCTGTATGTTTCTAAAATGTGAAAGCCACAATGTGAGAGTAACTAAAATGTACTTGTGAAAAGATATTTAAGTTGAAATTGTTGCCATGAAGTTCAGATAATGCTTCAGCATCACAATAACCTTGTTGCTAAGCTTTTAAAATATTAGGATACCGAAAGAATGAGGTCGAGATGAGTACCTCTATATTCAGTCACTATATTGGTGCTGTTTTGCCCTTAATTTACAAAAGTATATGTAAACAGCAGTCGAAACTATAGAAAATGGTTAGAGACTTTTCCTTTGACAGGAAATGGGATTTTAGAGTCTGCTGTTGTTGCTGCTTTAACCATTTTAATTTGTTTGGGCTTTGAGTCCCACTGCTTGGGTAGATGCTCTTCAGGCTTTTCGGAACCTCAGTAAATTACTTTTTTTGATAGTTTCAGTAGTTCTTTGCATCTTACTTCCATGTACTGTAGTTTCAAGTCACATACCTGTCAGTCTGACACCTGCTTGCTCATCTGCTTGCTCATGTTTCTATCACACCTGTTGTTAGGTGTATAATTCAAAAGCATGTGGCACAGCAAGGAAATTTGCAATAAGCCTTCAGTCATTGATCTCGATTGTATGACATTGCCAGCTGTGCTGAAGTACCAGAGATAATTGCTGAAAATATATCATTATTTCTTATGCCCTTCATCTGTCGTTAAAATTCTTCTGATGCATGCCTTTTCAAATTTTTTTTTGAATATTTTTATGATATTTAATTAGTAGATGCAGTTACTGGAAGCATTATTATTACATTTCAAAAATAAGTTTTTAAAATGTAGTTGTATTTAAAGACTGAAAATGAGAATTCATACATAGATTTGGTTGTAAAATATATTCTTTTTTCCTTTTAAACACTTTTCTAATCATTAAATGTTTCAAAATGTGTGCCTCAGGCACACTGATAATAGTGTATGAATGAAATAAATCTCTTGCTACAACACTAAATCTAATATTGTTGTTTGGCGACTGTTGTATTATACAAACTGATGTTCAGTTTCGCTTCTGTGTGAATAATTACTGTGCATTTGGGTCTGAAGGAAACGTATTCATGTACAGTTTCAGGGAGGTCTTTACTGTGATGTGGACAGATAAAGTGCATTTTTGTATGCAAAGAAACCTTTGCATGACACAATACAACATTTAATGTTCTCATGAAGGAGTCTAGTTCTGTATTATTTCATGAAATAAAGTGTAGTTTGTAAATCAAACTTCTACAATGGAGATTTTAGTTACCTTTACACATATGAGGGAAAAAAGAAGGAAAAAAACCTTGTTCATTGTAACACACTTCTAATATTTTAGAATAAAATAAATTTTGTGGTCAGTTTATATTCTGTTCTTTGTAAGAGTGTTGTATTTGTACCTTTTCATAAGATGTAAGGTAACATCACAACAGCACCATCATCTGTGGGGTTTTTGGTCAGAATGCTACAGGTCTGAAAGCTGTATGTAATCAAGCATTCTTTCTATGTTCATTTTGGAAACACTTGTTTTTATAATTCACAGATTTAACCAGTTCAAGTCTTTCTAGCCATTTTGCATGAAAGATGAGAACATTCGAGAACATTACCAGATTTAGGCTGAAGGACCAGGGCTTTTAGTTGAGCTGGAGCTTAGTCATCATAAGTTTTTAATGATGCAGTGTGGGTTTTTTTCTTCTTGTTGCTTTATTTTAATTTATTTAGGAGCATACAAAATCAGAGTTAGATGCATGGAAGATTGTTCGGGTTAGTGAAGATTTTCGAGTGATAGCCTTGGGCCTGCCAGTACCTAAATACTCTGGTAACCCTTTGGATCCACCCCTTCGCTCTCGATTTCAAGCTAGAGATGTTTATCACCTGCCCTTTAAGGTGAGTGTCGTAGCAGAAGACTGAATCATTTGTACTGAGTAGAGATAATACTCTGATGTTATGTTTTACTTACCTCACCTCTGAAGAGAATTCTTGAGTAATAATTATCTTAAAGTGCATTTTTCATATTTTCATATTGCATATTTAATTCCTGACATGCAGTCTTAGGAGTTGTCATGGAATGCTGCAGCAGAAAAGTAACTTCTGTAACACAAATAACCCCAGAAGAAAGAATTTGATCTTTTTTTTATTCTTAAATAAAACTAATTCTGTGTCAAGGAGTGAGTAGAATCCTCATGTCTAAATTAGAGGGAAAGATGGAAAATGCTTCATATATCATGACCTGTGACCCAGAGTATGATGCCAAAATTAATTTACTCTGTGATTTTATGTTCTATTTCCAGGACCATCTTCAGCTATTATATTCAATTGGATCGAACATTTCCACAGAGAGGTAATTTTTCATAATTACAAAAGATTGATTGAATGAATGAATGAATAATTGAATGAATGAAGAAGCTATGTCCTTTCAGGATTCCAGGCTAATTTTGTGTCTCTATCACTGCATAGAAACCAGAGCTGAAGAAATTTTTAACATGTGTGGGTATATGCTCGCACAGCTTTTTGTATGCAGCCTTCATATAATGAATCTTTAATGCTTTAGAACTTTGATCACACCTTACTTATGTGCACTCAGAATCACAGCAGCATATTTTCAGCATCTTTTACTGTATTTAACTTTTTATGCTTTAGTATTTTAAATATAGATAAAATGTATAAAACTCTGTAATTACTTTTTCCTATGCAGAATTTCTCAGCTCCTGTCTTTTGCTACAACTCTCTGCTCACAAGAATCTTCTGCGTTGGGACTTCCAGATTTTCCTTTAGACAGCTTATCAGCTGCAGTTCAGATTTTGGTATGTGCATACACATGCTGTGAAACTGTATGGGTTTAAAATTTTTCAGAATTAGATCTGGTTTATTCATGTTGTTAGAAGATTAACATGAATATTTAGAAAAAAAATCTTGGAAAAACTAAGAATAGTTTGAGGGAGAAAAGTCTTAGTCAGATATCTCTGAATAGTGCTTTGATCAAGCATATAGCGTAATATTGAAGGACAAAGTATGGTATGACATAAGATTTGTGTTGTTATTAAATGTATCTTAGTGCTCAATTTATTTTTTTCCCCCTCTCTGGTAAAACATCTTACCTGACTTCAGGGCATCTACAGTTCATCTGATGGCACTGAGGTAGTGAGTGGAGAGAAATAAAAACCACAACCTAAAAGTGCTTTGGATTTAAGGTTACACATGTAAATCGGATTGATTGCATTACAAAGACACCTGTTGGTCTCCAGTGACACCTTAAAGGACCCGAAACAAACATGGGCATAGGAAACAGCTAAATTGTATGAGATGAAGCCTTGGGCTGACTGGTGGATTTAGAATAAACAGAAATGGAGGATTATGTGAATATGCAGTTTGTTCATGCTAGAAGATGCAGTGCTTCCGGACCACCACAGTCTGCAGGGAAATAGGAATTGTACATCTGCAGAGTTCACAGTGACAGGTCAGGCAGGTCAGGACTAATGGTGTGGCAGTCTTTCTGCTTTCCTGGATAGTCCTTTGTCTCGTGGATTTTTTAATTATATGGTAAGAAGTCAAAGACAAAATGGAAGGTGCCTCCTCAAGGAAGTTAGGGACATGAGATCTGTATAAAGAGAGAGAGTTTGGTGCCTTTTTGCATGCAGGAAGATGTGGTCAACCCAGGAGGGTAAAATACCCGGAGAGTTTCTCAGCCTCTCTCTCCAAGGTACAGGTGTCTATAAAAGGAACTCGGGATGGTTCTCTGTTGTCTCATGTGCAGTCATTTCACCTATGGTACTGCTCAGCAGCAGATCACTTCCTACATATTTTATTGGGTTGTGTACATTAAAGCATATCACTTACTTGTGTTACTGTGGTGCTCAGTCCCCTCAGTTGTACTGGATACTTAGAGACAGAATTAGTTTTCTGAATTAGTGATCCTCCATTAGATATTAAAAAGTGAGGAAAATTCAAGTTCAGTGACATGAAGTAGTATTTGGAGGGCTTCAGGAAAGAAATATGTGTTGGCTTTTAAAATATATTGAAACTTTTTATTCTTTGAGCCCCAAAGTGAAAATTTATTTTTAAATGAATGCCAGATGGCTTTCAGAGTAACAGAAAGAAAATGAGCCTTAAGCTATTATCTAAACTATGGAGTGAAGGAAGCATTTTATTTTACATTAGAGAATGTGAAGTGTTACTGTTGTATTACGGTGTCTTTTTTAGGTAGATGGAAACTGTTTCTTTTAGAATTAATTTTAATTACTTGGATTTCTAAACTGTTCTCAGTGATTTTGAGCTACAGGATTTTTCCTTCGTATGCTGGGTCAGTGCCATACTCTGCTTCTAGTTTAGTTGGTCTAACTGTTTAAAAGTGTGGAGAGAGTGCATTGTGATGAGTAGTTTCTTATCTTCTGTCACAGATTCACACA
>WEIT01040061.1:0-11765 GCA_013389985.1 Dryoscopus gambensis
AGCTATTTATATAATATGAAACATCTGAAGTCAGCTAACTGCGTTAGGGAGAGCAGAGGGATCTCCTTCAGTGTGTCATGTTGGAAGCATGTGCAGTCAACTGGAGAGGCTTCAGTATCTGTGTATGTGAGAAAGGATTTCCTTTTAGGCTTTCCAGTCTGGAGGTAGGCTGTTACTGTGAAAATCTTCTAAGGCTGGCTGAGTGAATTTTTTCATGCTTTAAAACTCTCAGCAAATGAAACCAAGCTAGCTTCAAACTAATTCTCTGTAGTCAGTGGTCCTGGCTATAACCAGCAACTCCTTGTCTTCAGTCATTAGGAAATATTTATGAGTTCACTGTGCTCTGTGAGTGCTTTCTAAGATCTGCATGTCCTCATTAATCCTTCTGACCACAGGCTCATGAAACATCTCTTGTGTCATGTAGAGCTTCACTTTTTTAAACTCACTTAATGTAATCTATATTTCAGTTTTTTGTGTGTCAAAAGTGATTATAGTATTGTACAGCTAGATCATTTATGTGGGAGAAAGGAATTAAGGCAGGCTGTACATTATGCCTATCTGACAAGCATCTTAAAATACTATGCAGTAACCTCTACAAACTATTATGTTATAGTATTAAAAGCTGTTTGTCCTGGTTTTGCTTCTTCTCTCTGAGCTTTCTTAAGGAACTCCATTTGTGCATTTGATACATTACTTTCTTTTAGGTCTATTAAAATTATTTGTACTTCTTGCTAGTGTTAGTAATTTAGATTTTTCTTTCTGTCTCCACATTTTTTATATTGTGTTTAAAAGAGAGAGTGTGCTTTAATTCTTTGGAGTCTATTGCTCTTACAGGAAATTGTTATGTAGCAGGCTAAAGGGAAATGCTTCCAGTAACTGATACATTCTCTTTCCATTAGAGATTAACCATTCCAAGCAGTTGTCCCAGAAGTTTTGCAGAACTGATGCACCAATGTTGGGATGCTGATTCAAAGGTAATTAAATGTGTGTTTGATTTCTACACTACCACTCTAGCCTTGTTTTGCAAAATGCATTAGCTTTTCTTTGGGGGACAAGTCTGAGCTGACACCATTGACATGTATCTTCACAAAGATACCCAGGACTGTCTTTCTTTTAGTGGGTTTATATGTTTATACCTAAATGTGTCTGTCTCCCTTTTAATCAAAAGTTACTATGCAGCTAACTTTCCTGATTACTAAAGGCAATAACCAGAAATATGGTAAGATGGCAAAAATGTAGCCATTTGGAGCAAGTGGAAAAATTGCGGGTTTGTATTTTCTCTCAAAGGTTAATATTTAATAATTGGACGTATGTGAGCATCACATTATGAAATACATATTTCAAGGTCCAGTTCTGTGCCCTACTTGTGTTGAAAACACAAGTATAAGTAAAGAATAAGTTAATCCGTAAAACATGGGTAGGAACGGCAGCAACACATTCTAAATTGACATTAAACCTTTCCTAATCTGTTCCCTTAGGACTTGAATGGTGAGCTTTATAATGACTGCACTGTAATAATATGATAATAGCAGTACTATTTAACCATGAAAACAGAATAAAAAGTTAAAAGAGCTGTACCATTGTCACTATTAATCTGCTGCTACAAGGAAGGGATTAAATAAGTATTTAGACAGTAACAGCTTTTGTAGATTATGAGTGTTACCTTCTTTAAATGGACTTTGTCACCATCCTGTTGAACATAAAACTGGCTGAAAAGAGCCTGTGGGAATACTAGCTTTAGTACCAAGGATTAACATCCATTTCCTTTGCCTATGAAAATATTTGAGACATTGAAGAATAGTTAAGCAAAGGAAATTGTGCTCTTCTTCTCAAGTCAAGGCACCAGGAGGAGCTTTGTTTCTTTAAACTCAGGAGAAAGTTAGCTACTACTTCAGAGAGACTAAAATTAATTCCAAGACAAATTAGAGCATATAGGTGCTCTAAACTAGAATTTCTCGCCAGAGAGTAGCCATAGAGGAATAACATGAGAAAGAAAATACCCATTCTTGATCTCTCTTTTTAAAGCAAGGGGCTGCTTTTCTACAGAATGGATCTGGAAGTCTGAGATCCATCAACACATGATTTTCACGTGAACAGACATATAATTGCCATTCTCTTAATAACTCCTTGTATTCTCCCCACAGAAGGGAGGAGAGAATAATGCTTTGAGTTTTTGAATCTACAAGTAGGCTGCTTAAGTTCTAGGTCAGTAATTACTGAAGAGGACTTTCAGTGCCAACTACTTATCTTTACTAACTGCTCCCAAATGTCAGCATCACTACCAAAGGCCTCAGGATAAGAATTATTGGAGCTTCTTTTCTGTAATTGTAGCACATACTAGATCAGCTCACTGCCTTGTTCGAGCCACATCCATAAGTGTCCGAAAGACTGTTGCTGTTTTTCAAGGAGAGAGAGGGATTTTCCTGTTGTAAAAGAATGATGCTTAACCATCAGGCTGAGTTCTGCCTGACAGAGTAATTTATCTGGGTGTGGGCTGGTTCCTGGGGACACTGTTCCCAGAGGTGTGTCTGATGTGTGCAAAGTGTGAATCTCATGTGAGATGGGGTTTTTCTGACAGTCTGCTCTTCACTAGTTTTTTTTTCATGCCGCTCTTCTTCTGTCAGGCAATTACAGCTTTGTTCACATGACTGAAATGGAGTTATGTGTGGTCACAATTTGGGCATGTGACTGACTTATTCAGTCACGTGTTGGGAAAGGATCACTACTTACAGTTCTCAAAATGCTTTGATAAAGGGCTGTGTGGCCTGCATGAGCCAAAAGATGGAGCACGCTCCTCTGAAATACTGCTCTGTGTAACGTTCCCTTTTTGCCCGGATTAACTTTAGAAAATCAGATCTTTGATGCATGAACCAAGTTACTGAAGGTCAAGCAGGGGTGAGCTTGAGTGTGTCAGCTGCTCAAAAGCAGTTGCTAAGGTGCATACTTTTAGCCCACAGAAAGCATGAGCTGACTTTTGGTTGCTTACCCCTGAGAAATGAGGGATATGCATTTATGGTGAGGCTACACTTGGAGAGCTGCTGCAGAGCAGCTGGAGTGTCAGACACTGCTCACACCATAATTTCTTCATGGGAACAAACAGAGTTATTAATGTTGCTTTGAATTCTTAAGAATTTCTTCACACTTGGAGAAAAAGATCTGTAGTGCATTGTTCCACATGATACTTGGGATGGTAGTCTTAATGCAGTTTAAACTGCTAGTTGAAACAAATAAAATTTCTACCAAACAAGCTGTTTTTGCTTGGATATTAAGTAATTGTAGAAACAAGGTTGCTCATCACTGATGTCTTTGTTTACTGGGGTTGCTTGCTTTTGAGACATGGGTGAACACTTCTTTCTCATTTCATCTGTTCCTTCAGTTTCTCCCCACATCAAAGATGTTTATAAATTACAGAGTATATTAATGGAAATCAGAAATCTGGCAACTGAGAAGAAGCAAAAAATGAAAGACATATGGATTAAATATCCTGGTTTTATGCAGACCTATTCAGTAAGAAATACTGAGTGTAAGGAAATAATGAAAACATTAGCCAGAATTATTTCTAGAGGGGCATATACTTTAAAGATTTCAGTATGAGACATCACAGATATAAAGGGAAACAGTTTTCAAAGGCGACTCATGCCTTGATATTTTAAGAATCCCTTATAAGGGCTTTCTAGAAAGTGCTAAGCAGTTATCCACTGAAAAGAAGACTGTTTTGGATTTTTTTTAAGTTTCTCAGCTCAGGCTCCCAGTTTCACAAATTGCTTCTTGCCAGTTTTAACCAAGGTACCACTCTGCACTTAGAGTGCATTTATTAAATCTGAAATTATCCTTTCCTAGGGGCAAGAAACCAACAAACCTCATGTGACAGTGTAGGCTTGTGCCCTCCTGTCTGGTTTGTCTCTATGCAAAGCTGTTACCTGTAAGTCTGGCAGCTGCAAAGCTGGCCGGGTAGCTGCTGGCTGTTCACAGAATTTGCACAGCCAGAGATGTGCAGTACTTTGACAGTACTGTGTGACTCTGTATTTGTTCCAGCTCCAGTTGCACAACTCCTTTGCTTGTACTGTAGGACCCACCAAGTGAGTGTTGCTGCTTCTCCCAAATCAGTTGGTTGATCCTTTTGCCCACCCTCAGTAAAAGCCCTGTTCTCTGTCATTATCTGCACTCTGGTTACTCCAGGCAAGCCTGACAGTAGAGTTGACTGTGCTGACTTCGTTTCAACCCTGCCCTATACTTCCCAGTATACGCCTGAGAAAAAAGGAGCAAGCAAAACTCATAGAAGTGTTTTGTAAATTATCCTGAATAATCCATAAAATACTGTAGATAATGCAGCATGGGAATGTTTGCCCTTGGTGTCTTCCTGAAAACAGAATTTGTTTAGTACAGGCACACTATGTACCTGCCAGTCTGTTGGACAGTGCGTAGCAGTTGCAGTACTCTGGTAAATTGCAGGGAGCCATTGTCTCCTGTCTGGCAGCTTCCTCACCATTTGGGAAGCCCTTGAATCCCTTCAACAGTTCACATCTGCTGGTGTGGTTACAAGAGATGCAGTTGTAGCAAGAAAAAGGGTGTGAAGGCCATTGAAAGGTTCTTCTGCCCAGAAACGGCATTGGAGTTGATGGTGCCACAGATGGATTTTGTGCTTTGTGCCCCCAGCACAGCCAACTCCTGACCAGGGAGGTTCGGGCTCTTCCAGAGCGTGTTCAGAGGATCTGCTCAGCTGTGGCAGGTCCAGCAGCATCATGCGTTTGGAGGGGAGGACAGCTGCCTCCCCAGCCCCCTGTAAAGGCAGCGTGACCCTGCTGGGTTTCCATCCAAGGGCCTGTGTCGCCAGTGCGAGCAATGTGCCGCTGGGCAGGTACCTGTTGCCGTGAAGCTCAGCGTGCCCAGTTTGCCGCTCCCTGCCTGCTAGGCTGGAGACCAAACTGCATGAGCACATGGGTGGCTGGGGCAAGCATGTCTGTTGCAAAAAAAATCTTTGTAGCTCACTAAACTGCCCATTGCCTGAAATCATGGAGATGGACTAAAAAATGACAGACAAAGCCTCGAGTTACAGCCGAATAGTACAGCATTACAGTATAAGAGAGCTTGTCTCTTTTTTTGTTATGCATTTGACACTTTTTCATGCTGTTTGACATTTAAAATAAAGAAATTGTCTTTCTTTTATAATGTGGAAATCACTTGAATCTTCCTGAGGGAGACACCTCAGCATTGTTCCTAATTGTTTTTGTGCTCCCAAATTAAAATGCACGTTTTAATTGCGGCATCTGTAATTTTAGCAGAAATGGTATAATTAAAGGCACGATAGAGAGAGAATGTGCATCATCCCCTTATTATGTATCTACATTTTGTTTCAACCTTTTGTCTCAACCTTGTCTGGGGTCTGTCAAACAGACTAACAGAGTCAGTGCTCTTTCAAGAAACACATTTAACTGTGGCTTTTTCAGTTTTCACTTATTATCTTATTTTGTAGCTTCCCCTTGCAACTAAGGGTAAAATAAAAAAACTAGGAAAGTTTTAACTGTTCTTTCTGACTTATGAGCACAGGGGGTGCTGGATGGAGAGCCCTGGAACAGAAAGTTCAGTAAATGAGCCCAGGACAGAAGAGCACGGAGTCCACTAATGGGAGCTTAGCTGCCAGGCCAGACATCCTTCCCTAGCCTCAATCTTCATTTCTTCCCTGGCTGCTCCTGAGGTAGCTGGGAGTTTTTCTGAAAAGTATCTCCTCTGCAAGAGGGGAACTGCAGCCAGAAATCTGTTTTTGATGGGCAGCTAAATGGCTTGTTCACACACCAAAGAGTTTATGTTAATACCTGTAAAAGGCCATCTGTATAATTACCAGTTGCTGATGGGCCAGCCTTCTCTATTTGGAAGCATTTTCCTTCTTAGCTTGAGAAAAATTATTCTTTCAAATTAAGAATCTAGATAATTATTGATGCTTCTAATGTTTAATGCTGTTTTACTAGTAGATGTGGGAGACTTAGCTAAGGCTTTAGTTCTACTAGCCTGTGTGACTCTTCCCAAACTTTTCTTTAATGGAAGAACAAAAAGAAGCCATTTACAGACTTACAGTCCTCTCGTGGGATGCTGTGGTCAGAAAGAAGTGTGGCAATTTCTGTTAATTGTGGGATTTCAGTTGAAAAATTCCTGCAGATAGTTTTACTAGTTTTATATGAATTCAAATGGTTTGGTTTTCTTTCTTCCTCAGAAAAGACCATCTTTCAAGCAGATTATTTCAATCCTGGAATCTATGTCAAATGACAGCAACCTTCCAGACCAGTGTAATTCATTCCTGCATAACAAGGCAGAGTGGAGGTAAGTTTTCTTTCTCCCAAGATGAAATGGTGTGGTTTTACATTGAAATGGTATGAGTGTTTTTTTTCAGAAAGACATCAGACTCTGATGATGTACTGGTAGAAAATATGTGTGCTTGAAGTATTTTTAGAACGTAACTTACCTTGTTGTTTTTCAGGAATGCCCAGAATGCTGCGAAACTTGTATTAGGAGCCAGTGCACTTAGCTGTACCCTATATTTATTATTACACTGGTTTAGGCATCATGATATTTATGGTTTTGTGATTCACATCTTAAAACCAATTACAAGTTTTCAGTCAATAGTGTGGGGGCAAAAAAACTTGGATAATATATAATATGTAGGTTTGATGCAATTTTCATAGAAAGTGTATTGGTGATATTAATATTAAAACAAAAAAAAGATAAGGGTCATAAAACCCCCCCTTCCAAGTAAAGCCTCTTTTTGTCCTCACTTATATGCATTCTACCATTTTTTATGCATTTTCTCCTTTGTTTTAACTGTGTGTCCACACATCCAGCATATGCCCAGGCCAGTCCTGTTTTTGTGTAGTGTCCCAGCATTGCTTGAGCATATGATTTTAGCTATTGCTGATTGAAATTGTTATTCTGAAGTGATAATAAATGGCTATGAGATTTGAAAAAAATTTCATTACATTACAGTTTTGCAGTAAAACTTCCAGCCTGTTTTTTGGAATGTCCCAAAACTTCAAAAACCTGTCCCTAAAGCTTATTTGTGGATTAGAAAACTTGATGCTTCCCAGTACAGCCTTCGGTTTGAGAAGGAAGATTGAAATCAGATCTGCACAGGGAGATGATTTTTGCAGACGATCGTGCCTCATTCTATATTAAGAAGCGTTGGCCTTACGCCAAATAAGCAGGGAGCAGAAATACCGAAAGATTCTGTGCATCGAAGAAACTGGGACGGGGTGGAGGATGGGGAGGAGCACATGGAAATGGGGCTTGTGTCAAGCTCGGCCGTCCCGCGTTTCTTCCGCTGCCTTCCAAGGAAAAGCAAGACGTAGAGTTTTACTGGGGCGAGTGGAAAAACTGAGCTGTCGCTGGGACGCCCCCGGTCACACGGCGGGGTATAAATAGCCCGGGCCCGGCCTGCCCTGGCTCGGNCACGGGCCTGCCCGGGGCGGTATCCGGGCGCCGCGTTTACACAGGCACCGCTGGGCGTTCTTCCCCCAGACGGGTGTTCTAGGGCGTGGGACACGTTTAAAGTAGCCAAACTTACTCCATGACCACTGTTGTTTATGTAGACTCTGAGCATTATATGGTGATTTTGATGGCAGAGAGAACAAGGAGGGCTGGAAAAAAAATACACCCTAGTGAGGGGTTTCTTATACACCCCTGTATAATTAAAATATTTACTTAAAAGATTAGCAAGTTCTCAAACGTCTTTAGGAAAAGAAAGTAACTACTTACATCTTGCTGATATAGCAAAATAAAAGCTGTACTAGCTGACATTTGGTAACAAACATTGTTTTACTTAATCAGTTTATTTCTTGAAGTGTGACTCAGGTGGCCCAAGTATTTCTTGCAAATTTTGTTTTGATGCACCTAAATTTCTCAGATGAGGAATGTCTGAAAAGGTGTTAATGAAAAGCCATGTAGCAACAAAAAGCTCTTTAGTACTGTCAAGTAACGGAAAAACTTCTTACCATGGAGACTTGTGTTAAAGATAAATACGGCATTTTTTTCTGGAAGAATAAATGACTTGGAGACAAGGAAGTATGAGAGAGAAAATACAAATTCATGATGGGACATGATTTGCCTGAAAACAAAGATGATTTCTGAATCAAGCCAAAATGAACACACAAGGTCCAGAAAGAGCACAAGTCATGTGGGCGCTTGTTTGGAAGCTGGAGGGATGCTCTCCTACCCAAATTCTGGTAACAGCTGCCTGCCCTGATGTGAAAGCCATGTCTGTATGGAGGCATTCATGAATATTGAGCCAAATTAACAGAAAGTATGCAAAAAACATGCCACCTGAAGTAGAAGAAAGATGCCTAAAGTGATTCCAAAGGATAAACTAAAAGAGATTAAGTTGGTTACTAAAAACAGTTGAACAGAAGTTTAATGTGTTTTAACTTCTGCGTTGAAAAATCTTTGCTTTTACAGATCACTTTTTTTTTTCCCCCTCATGGTTTTTTATCCCATAGTGATTTGCAAAGACATAGCTGAATGAGCAGTAGGGAAAGAATGAGATGTATTACCACAAAATAGGGAATTTTAATGAGGCCTGGATATCAGAGCCCTGGAGAAGGGTGGGCTTGGGAAAAGCAAAAGTTATGCTTGTTCCTTTGAGGGACCTCTGAATTAATGATCCAGATACTGCACTTTCACAAGCATACTGCACTTACCAAAGCAAATCAAAGCTCAGACAAGCTGGATTGTGTTTTTCCCCACTCTTAAAACAAGCAAGCTGAGTTTCTTTTTGTATAGACATGCCAAAACTGTAGCTATAACGGCAAGCAACTGGAGTCTTCAGTATCGCTGACTGGCTGGCATGAAAACTGAGAGTGGGCTGAGTCTGTACATGCCTGTTGGAGTTGATAACACAAATGATGCTTTGACTTATCTATGTAATGTGGTCTTATTTGCAACATTTTCTGGTCTTAATTTTTATGTTAATGACACATTTTGATCTGCTCATTCTGTATTTCCTTAGAATAATTCAGTGTTTCCTTTCCTAACTGTTCTACACATGTTCGGCACATTTTTATTATTTAATAAAACAGGAGCACTGTCTTATGCCCGAGTTGCATCGGTCTGCCGTATGTTTTTACGTTCCTGTTCTGTGATCTTTTTGGAGCGGTTTCTCAAGTCACTTGTATTACAGTAGGAAAAAAATAATTTTGAAATAATGATGTTCCAATTCAGTGAGATGTCACACTTGTCTGCATTTAGTCATATAGGCTAACTGCATCTTTCCTTCCATCCTCTCCCCACAAGTGGCTGCTCCTATGATTAAAATACTTTGTTAGTGATACTTATATTAGTGTATCAGAAGCGATTCAAGACATATAAACAAATGCCAGTCATTGTTTTTAATCTGGCAGTGTTTATCATTATAGTTTCTAGTAATGCACTGTTTGTTCTTCAGTGTCACAGAATGAAATTACACTAGAAAAACCAGTAAACTCAGACTGCAGAATTACAGAAGCAAACAAATCCACATGTCCTATCATGTATAATGTTTCAAGCTCCTTCATTTATGGAGTAGGACTCATTAACTGGGCAATGTACAGTAGCTTTCTCTTTATTACACAGTTTCATTTTGCAGTGGAATTATTTTTCAGAATGCAACTGTTTTTGCAGACTGACCTTTTATTATAAGAGAAGTTTCTGTCTAATGAAGAGAGGTAATTACAGTACAAAGTAGACTTTTGACATAGAGAAAACTATTGTTACCAGGACTCCCTTAGTGCATAATATTATTTTAAAAGAGAATGTAATTTACATATTTAAAAAATTATAGAGTCGTGTGTAAGTAGCAGCGATGATGAGACACAAACTAAGAAAAGCAGTGCTTGCAACTGCTTTCAAATTGCTCTGTAGTTCCCACAGTAGATAGCATAGTATGTGTTGCATTTATGAGGGATATGGGTGTCTGGAGAGGAGTCACTTTCTGACCTTCGGTCCAGTGCCTTTTAGTTTGTTCCCTTGTTGTCTCTCTATTATGATGTGTGACTACTTTCTACCCAGCGCAGGGATCTTGATCTATGCATGCCTAAATATGATAGAGATTTTTTCTTGAAATCTGAAGCATGATAATTATGAGGGACATTTGTTCTGACCACCACATAGAACAGCTCACTCAGCAGGACTCAAGTGTGATAAATGCCTTTGCCCCCAGGTGGCTGATTTCTGCAGTAGAATTAAACATGGTGGTAAAGTTTGCAGTAGGATTTGCTGGTTATTCTAGCTCTGAATCCTTTCACTTTAGTTTGTAAGTATTACTCTCTGACAGAGATGTCTTATCAAAATGAGAAATCCATAAAATTTGGAGTATTTATATTATTTGATTTTCTTAAATAGACTCTTTGGGTATGCTATTTTCCCACATTGAGAGGCTGAACTCTTGTAGGTTGATAGTGAAGAAGAATTTAATCGTTCCATGCCAGGACAGGAGATTTACAGGAAGAAGTAATTCTCTTTCTCCACCCAAATAGAAATGACAGCTAACTCTTTTAGTCCTTCTACTTTGTTTATGAAAACATCAGAAGGAGCATATTTTGTTCACAGTGTTTTAACATAAGAAAAATAACGTGCAAGTTTGAGCAGAATATTTGGCCTTGCAGAGTCCAAAAAGCTATCTTTGGAGCTGTCTTTAGGATCTCTTGTCTCCTTAGGAGCTCACTTTTTCAAGGAGAAAAACAAAGCACTGTGATTGACTCTTCCCACAGCTGTCAGGATACAGGTGGCAGGCAGTGCACAGTCTCCCAAACAGGCCCAGAAATGGTTTGTTAAATGCAAGTACAACCTCTGATACAAATTGGTGATTTTTCTTTGGTTACCGCATGAGCAAAAAATACGTCTGAATCTGGTGACATAATTGTTGTTCACTTCCTGTGTATTTGTGTAGTGCAAAACTTGTTAAACTCTTTTCCAAGAGCAGTCCAGTTCATGTGTTTAAAATATACTCTCCCTCAGAAAGTATGTCAAAGGAAACTATGTTAAGGGAGGTACATGCAGTGAAACCAAATAAAGATGGTATCTACAGCTTCTTAGAGTATTGCCTTCATTTCCTGCCCATCCTACTTCTCATAACTTTGCATGTATGGTGAGAAGGGGAGAAACATAAACCAAATCATTTTCACAACTATTCCAAACTTGAGAAGCTTGTATTTGTAACCATTTGCAGGGCTGGGTCATATAATGGCTTGTATTTTTGCTCTTGTATCTTCACCTAAGGAAACAGGAAAGTAAGTGGGGAAAACATTCCTCCACAAAATGCTTTTGTGCATTTTGAGTGTAAGTCCAAGTAGTATTTATAGTCAAGTTATAAACTCAGACAAATGGGCTTCTTGGACTGCCTGTATTGTGTTGCTAATGCTTGTTCCATTACCAGTTCTTAATGCAGTTTCTTTATGAATCAGATCATGTTTCGTGATGCTGGGGGGAAAGAAGGCATTTTCGTTTTTAAAATGTTTTTGTTATGTGGTATTTTACTCTTTTAAATGTTATTTTTCTTCCACTGAAGGTATTATGGTTGATCTCAAGTATAAACATTGCCATTTCTTCCTAAAGCTATGAAGGGCTTTGCATTTGGTAATTAAATGAACTGCTTGAGTTAGTATTGTACTTTTCAGCCTTTCACATTTAATTAACATTCAAGTGGGAATTATGAACAATTTATATCTGTCAGGAAAAGACAAGACGTAACAAATTGTCTCCGTGCAGATGTGAAATTGAGGCAACCTTAGAGAGACTAAAGAAACTGG
>WEIT01040067.1:1208-34878 GCA_013389985.1 Dryoscopus gambensis
TCCTCTGTTTCCTCTTCTATCTCACCCCCACCCTGGTTTATGCATTAATTTAGACCCAGCAAATTTTTTTATAATCTTGCAGTTAATTTACAATGAGTCAGTAAGGCACTCTTCACCTTTAATGCAAATTATCAGTGTATGTGATTAATGAATTTTTTATTGCTGGCTGTTTACTATAGTCAGTTCAAAATATTGAGGAACTATGAATTAGGTTCCATGGAAATCGTGGAATTGTTTAGGAAAATGTAGTCATTATGTAGTAAAAAATTGTTCTTCAGCTTTTCTTTCTCAGCTGCTGCTGTTTGAGATCACCTATTTTCAAAACTGGGACAAAAGATTTTCCAGTGAGTTCACCACGTCGTTAAATTTAATGTCATATTCTGGAAGGAGCTGGACTATGCGGTAAGAACGAAGGGAGAAGTGTGACGTGGTAGCTGTGGGAATCAAAAAGGTGTTTGCTGAAAAAAACATTCCTCCCAGAAACACCAGTT
This sequence comes from Dryoscopus gambensis, assembly GCA_013389985.1. Lineage (NCBI taxonomy): Eukaryota > Metazoa > Chordata > Aves > Passeriformes > Malaconotidae > Dryoscopus > Dryoscopus gambensis. Next base: position 1,700 of record WEIT01040067.1, read on the forward strand.
ATGACTTTAAGAGGGAAGGCACAGGCAGAGCCAAGTCAGGCTGGTGGTGGAGTCTCTTCTCTCTCTCTGTAAAATATGTTAGAACAGTAAGTGTTTATATGGAACTAAAAGACCGCTTTGATCTCACCGTAGTGATGGAGTTGACAACAGCAGTAAACAGTTGCAGAGTCTATCTGTCATGATTTGAGATGCTGAGCTTTAGGAATACACAGGAGGAGATAAAATTGAGATGAAGATAAATGTGCTTATTTCCTTATGGCTATTCCATTTCACTATCATTAGCACGGGAATTCTCAGGCACAAAAAGCACCATATTCAGGAAAAGTCATTCAACAGACACCTATTTTTCAAGATTGTTCATTGCTAAATGAGAAAGACAAGGGTATACTTCAATTTTTTTTGCCCATTGTTTCACCATTATTCCTCTCATCACTTTTAAGGAGAAAAATAAGGAACAAATTTCTATCATTTAATGCTTTGATATCAAACCATTGGACACTTCTGAGGCTGTGATCAACTCCAAGCTCATATCCTGTGCTGCTGACAACTATAATAGTATCAGTACGGATCCCAAGAAAAGCTGCAGTAAATTGAAGATGAGGAATTTTTGCAGCTTGAAGTCTTGTGTCCTTTATAAGTGAAATCGGTTTTTTGGTGCCTGTTTGTATGAAATCAAAGGCAAGGCTCCTGTTTAACAATGATCTACAAATAGGGATATATTTTGCCCATTTTACCAGAAACTTGAGAGGTGAATACTTGGTTTGAGAGACACTAAATAAACACAGGACCTTGGCAAAATAAAGTTTGACAGGCAATATTCCAGACTCCCTAGATCATTAGTCACTTTTGAATATCTTATGTTTCCCTTCTAGGGGCTGGGTTCAGGAATCTATCTAGTAGGACGCAAACTCCACAAAAAGAAAATGAAATCACAAAATTAATCACACATCTATCACTTGTCTATTAGGCATTTTGTCTTTCATAAAAGCATTACAAAGACAGAAAATAAAACAATACATGTTGATCTTTGGGAGAGCACGAGTCAAGAATAGAGAAAACCATCTAAGCTTTTATGGGAGGTGGACAAAATGCATAAGAATTTTCATATTGTAATGGTCTGCTTTCACCATGAGAAGGCTTTTAAGTCTCTTTTGTATGATTAAGGTACACGGGTCTTAAAATAGAGAAAATTGAAATGGTCAAGAGGTGACCAGGAAGAATAAGTACCCAGGTAAAGGACAAAGCATTTCTGTCCATGTCTCAAAGACTGCAGTATGGTTTGATTTGCATTTATATCTATTACTAAGCACAGAAAATTTTGTAAATGCATAATTAGCATGTCCATTTGACAGCCTACATGATCTGCCAGTACATCTGAGGGAAAAGATCAAAGCAAGGAATTCACAGATTTGTGAATGCAACTATGAAGTTATTGTATGACGTTTTTCAGTTTAACTACAAATTCTACTTGTACGTAAAAATGTCATTTACATTTTTGCAGAAGTTCTTCTAAATTAACTTTCATTATTTATTAATTTAACCTGATGATGTCTTATAATTAGAACTGCTGAGAGACTGACTACAGTATGACACTTCCCTATAATTAGAATTGCATTGTTTATGATTGTAGAAGCTTTTGGTGTTTTCACTCACACCTCTGGTTGCTTGAGGAATGAAAGGGTGAAAAGAGCTAAAAACCCGGAAAATATGGGCACATGTAAATACACATAGCCATAATGTTACAAATCTAGGCTAAGAGTAGTTTATTTTAAGTGATTTAGATGGCAAATAGTTATTCTGATATGGAAAGCAGCAGTAGGAAAGTGAATGGTAGCCCAGAAGTTGTTAAATTATACATACACAGGGGTTCCTTCGAGGTCTGGTTATATAGCTATATATATGCATTTCAATATAGGAATAGTGGCAAATGGTAGTTGCATACCTTAATAATAATTACTTTTTATTTACAGTGGTAGGAATTACCTCAATTTCATACTGGAATAACAAAGATATAGATCTTTTTTTCCTCAGTTCTTTCAGCCAAACAGTGACAGAACCAGAAATTACCCCATTCTCTTTTAAAAGAAAGAGAAATCATGGAATAAGGACATCATCAAATTATAGGTTTAATCGATTCCCTTTATTTCATATCAGAAATACTGCATTGTGCATCTGGGTCTTTAATGAGCCCAGCCAAGACAAAAGAAAGATGCTCTGCTCTCACTGACCTCCCTGGCTACGGCAAATCCCAGAGGTGCAAGGCAGGGAGGCAGGGAGAGCAACTGAAGTTTTTCAAGAGAGCTAAAATACTGGGGTGGCAAAGCAGCAAAACCTTCCACTTTCCAGATGGAGCATTGTTAATATTCCGGATTTGTGGCACTGCGCTATTTTGAAACAAATAAAAGAAAGTATTAAAAAACGAAGTTCATTTGCCATATGGCTGCTTATCCCTCTGTGCTACAGCTCAGAGATAAGTAATGTATGGTCTCTCAATATGGCACATCCACGTGCTCCTCCCAGGTGCATACGATATAGCACACCTAGATTAACACAAGTCAAACTCCTTTTGATTGCATTGAACATGTGGCATCGTGGCTTAAGGGATTTTCTCCTTCAGTTGAAGCATAAGATATGTTTGACAGCCAGGAGAGGAAAAGATACATTTATGACTGAAAGGAAGAGTAAAGGGGGAAGAAGCAGGTGGATGGAAAGGCACGAAAGATAACGTGGTTGGTTGTTCAACATTTTCTACGTGAAATTAGTGCTCGGGAATGATAGGATTCTGACAGCCCAAACAAACCAAGATTTGCCTAAAGGGAGAGTGAAACACGAGCAGCAGCATCCCTGTCTCACCACCATCACAGGAGATTTGAGCAGATACAAATTTGAGTGGATACGAGTTTCTGGTACCCAGCAGAGAATGACCAGAAATGGCAAGACTTCCAGTGCACCTCAGACACTTACAGGTGTGTTCAAGGAGGGAGTGTTGCCTGCGTTACAGGCATTTCCTGGCATTTGACAGTAAATATAAATAGCATATATAAACATATTTATATCTATCTATAATATAAAAAGCAATACCTAGCTAATGCTAACTCAGTCTCCAGAATTTTCCATTGCAGCATAGGGCAGACACAGTATGCTGGCCTTTCTACCCTCTCCTCTCTTATCTCAGCAGGTGCACCATGAACTTTTTTAAAAAAGTAAAAAATAAAAGAACCTTGCTAAGGATCTTACCATCATGTGTTACTTAATTTTCCTGAATTTGTCAAAGCAAGCATATCAAAGGAATGCCAGCCCTGCCACAACCACAAGCACTTCACAAGTTTAGAGCGTCTGGGTCTATGTGTCTGTTGTAGGAGGGCGTAGGTGGGCATTCTCTACACTGCTGGAGGAGGATAAAAGCATGGCTGAGGATGCCAGGGTAGGTAATTTTATCCTTGCAATAGGACGGCTCAAACCTGGAACAGGTAACTTAGAGAAGTTACTCCGTTCCTTTTACCTTCTTCAGTCCTGATTTGAGGTTTTCTCTCTTATTTCTAGGACATGACTGAAGTTTGGAGTAGAGACACTGCATGTAGACACAGAAGTATACCGGGGGACAGTATCACTCCCAGTCTCACAGCTCAGGGATGACCATATCATGCTCAAGAAAAAAAGAAAATGTACTGAGAAGCTCACTCTCAATTATTCCCACACCTTCCCCTGACTGTTCATGTAGGACAGTCACTTAAGAAAATCAATGACAACATAAAGTATCATTTAAATGACTTTGCAACCAATGATATTCCAACAAAAGGCCCGAAACAAGGAAATAAGGATGTGGTGCCCATAGAAAACCAAAAAAAAAAAAAAAAAAATCCTTGTTTGTTTGTTTGTTTTGCTTTGTTTTAATTGAGATGAAACCTCAGAATTCCTGCAGGTTTTGCTGTGCAGAAAGTTCTGAGTAGGCATCGAGAGTAACTTGAGGGGAAAAAGTGCTGTAGCTCATCCATTTTAATTCTGGATAACAAGGCAAAACTTATCTCCTGATAGCTCTCTAGCTATTCTGATGATACGAACCTCAGTACAAAGCACTTACGCATGCACTTAATTTTAAACCCAGCAGTAATCCTGATCGAATCAAGACGTCTACCTTTGTGCTTAAAGTAAAGCATGTGCTTAAGTACCTTTTTGTGTAGGGGCCTTAATTACATTGTGTGTGTGAGAGGATATGATAATTTTAGTTGGCCTTCCCAAGAGAGCCTTTAGTTAATAAAATAACTAGGTTTAATACTCCACAGAGCCATATGGGAACAGAATTGTGCTCCTCCTCCTGAAGCCCAGCTCAGGGTAGACTGTAATTTAATTGTTGGAAGCACAGAAAGTGCTGAAATGCTGTATGTCTTAATATTGTACTGCAAGAGCATGTTTGTTTCTATTATGGAATACCTTGGGAAACCACTGTGCAGTGCTACCACCAGTTATTCATAACTACGTTTGGATTTACTGGTGTTTAGTTCCAGACTTTAGCTGTTTTACCAGATTACTAACAGGAACTTTTTTAAAGAGAAGGAATAAAAACAAAAGCAAAAATAAAACTCGCGTTCTTTTCTAACAGAATCACCTTGCTTCAGTGAGGAAAATTCAGCACCATAAAGAGAAGACCAAAATAAAAGTAGGGCAGATCTGTTTGCTGATAGATTATGCTTATGCATGCCTTATTATGATTATTCTATGATATTATTCTGAGTGAAAAGGAATGTCTAGGCTGAGCCTGTGAAGTGCATGGCTATGAGAGACAGTGGTGAGCAGAGGAAGGACTGGTGCACTCACTGTAGATCCTCAGACATCATATTGAGGTGTTCATTTCAACCTTTGATCCTCCACAACGTGTCACCAAAATGTTTCCTGCAGAACCAGCTGCTGCCAGAGGTGCTTGTAGGTAATGCTTCAAGGCCGTAGTTTGGGCTGGGCAACTGCAGGCAGGTGGAACCCAAGAGCCAGGTTTCCACCTGAGCCTTGCGCTGCACAATTTACTCTGACGCTTATGGAGGCTGGGAGAGAGTTTTTCGTATTTTTGGGGTATATTTCAGGTGGTTTTATGTACGTAACATGAGTCTTTGTACACCATTACATTGAGCAGTGCAGACCAGAGCTTCTTAAAAGTAGTTTCCCATAGTTGTTACTGACAATGTGGTACTGACTTGAAAAGGTGCAAACTGCTATAACTCTTTTGAAATAATCGAAGCAAAGCTGAGTCATATCAGATCCGGATTCATCACTGTATTTGTCTGCAGCAGCAAAGTTGATTTTGCTTAACTGGCAAAGAGCAACGATTTCTACTAGTTGATTAATACATACTGTGCTTTTATGCCATGGACAGGTTTCATGTTATGTTAGTTTGACAGCATCACAGAGTGCTTGTGCTTAACGAACAGTCCTCAGCTGGGAAAAGAACAAAAATATTTTGAATTAACAATAGAAAGACACTGAAATAAAAATAAAATTAAAAAAAAAATAAGTAAGAAGGCAATATTATCTTATTTTTTTTACAATTTTTTTAAGTGGAAAAATGATCTTTTATGTCAAGGTAGCGAATGAGATTTGAGCCCACTGTTGGAATTTAGGATATGTAGTAATTTAGCATTAAGTTTTACAAAGCTCAAGATTATAAAAATATTATCCATTAGAAGTGTTAACTATAAGTGGCTTCCAAGAAATTTCTACTCAGTTCTCTTTGGGATTGATTAGCAAAAGGGATTTATGGAGCTAACTACAACTTCATGCACCCAACTTGCACAGTTTAACTCCTCATGGTCTATGGTCAGATGCCACCTTTTGGCCATCAGCCTGTCTGTAGTTCTGCAGGATCAGATATTCCACACATTTCCTAATGCTTGGAATGCAGCGATCCTGTGACACCACCTTCTCCTTGATGGAGGAATGAACTAACAGCAGTGACATATTCTGTGGGGTTTTTCACAGCAAACCCAGTCACTGTGACAACCCACAGGTGTGCAGTGTGAGTGGAGGTCTGCAGTCCCTTCCTGGACTGCAGAGTAATAGAGAAATTACTATTTTAATAGCTACATGTTCAGGAGTTTCCTCCCCAAATGTGGGCAAACAAAGCTGGCTGCTTTTCCAACCCCGTGTTAATAGTTGTGTGGGCGTACAAGCCCTCACGCAGGATTTTAGGGGGGAGGTTGGATAAAACGAGCCTGGGTGTTAGGAAATTGCAGTTTAAAAAGTGATTTTCAATAATGTTACTATTTACAGGCTTAACCTTGCTTCCATCTGAGTCAGCAGCAGACATGCAACGATTTCAATACTGGAGGCTAAAGCACTCAATACCTTTCAAACTATAAGGTCAGAACACAAATTCTTGATGTACAGACCCCCAGCCAGCAACGGAAAGAGGGGAAGAAATGAAGGTCTATAACGTATATGTTCAGAAATTTGAGACCTCGGTTCATCAGCATCAAATTTCAATTTGAATATGTATAAATTCCCAAGTAATAGAGGAACTAAGTTGGCAAAGTACATATGTATTAGTCTAAACTCAGATTAATTTCAGATCCGTGTAACAAACAGCATCCAACTTCAATCACTTGCATAGTTAAAGTATTTGAATGGCTTAAACTTAGCCATATGCTTAAATCTCTAATGAACAGAGACCAGACTGCTTTTTTAAAAAACATCTTACATTTAACATTTGCCTAAATACCGATTTAGGCTCCAGGACTTAAATCTATGGAACAGTTTTAATTTAGAAAGACAGAGGTGAAAAGGAGGAGGAAGTTCTTTCCTTCTTCTGAGATGGAAAATCAGACAGAAAGGAACTCTGATATTCCATATAACACCCCACACCATCCTTCCCCCTCTATTTTCACTGTGAATAGAAGTTCACTTACTGCCATTCACTTCACAGGTATCAACTCATTTGAAAACTGCTATTACACCTCCCCTCAGTTTTCTGATCTTCAGACTAAACAAGCCCAGTCCTCTCAAATTTGCTTGTAAGACATTTTTCTATAGGACTGTGATCATATTTGTCATTTTCCTGTGGACTGCTCCTGTTTTCCTCATATCTCTCTTAAAACGTAGTAACTTGAACAGGAGATCAGAGTTGAGAGCTTTGCCAGAAAATTGAAAATATTACTTGCTGTGATTTATATGTGATGCTTCTTTTTATACATGGTGGTACAAGTGGTTAAAATTATTAATTTATGCATACATTATTTTCCCTTATAACCCCAAAATAATTTCTGGCAAATCTGCTGTGCCCTCCCTTGTCTTATATTAGTGCAGAAGCCATGAGTTTGGTCAGAAAGAATAAAATTAAGCATAGCTGCTTGACCTGTGCATTGTTTAACCACCTCTTATTTTTCCAGACTGATTCTGATTTGCTAAGACTATTTTGAATTCTGATCTTCAGGGTGCTTGAGACTTGTCCCAATGGGATATAATCCGCAAAAAATTAATAAACATGCTCAATTCCACCCTTCATTATTAAAAATGGGAATAATATCAAGCCCAGGAAAAGTCAAAGTGTGACTCCTCCTTTTCTGCATTGTTCCAGTGTAACAGAAACCCATTTAGAACAGTTTTTTTTTTCTTTTAATTCAGTTTTCTAACTTGATGTACTTACAACACTTGCCCATTTTGCATTTTCCTCGTTTATTTAGGTAACATCTTTCAAATCATGTCAGAATCAGACGGTGACTCAGAACCACTTCATTCCATGAATCCTGTTACCCTGCCATTGAAGGAAAAGTGATTGGTTTGACAGCTTAGTCTGATGTATCTGTCAGTTGTTACTTATCACTTTTACATCCTTTGCTTACAGGTGAGTTGAGTATTGCTCCTTATCTATTTGGCCTAGAATTTCTTTATCTGCAATTCTCCCCTGTTTAAAAATCAGATACTACATTCCCCCATTTCCTGTATTCTAGATTTCCAATCATTCTCTCATTTTCCTAGTCCCCCATTCTAGATTATTTCAGCACATCCAGAAATAATAGAAAAAGTCCACATTTTTCAAAGTAATCTCTAATTTATTCTTTGCTTATAAGAATCTCATTTCTTTGTGGTGGGGAACTGAACGGTTTTTTCTTTTAAGTGAAGAATAGAGAAAAAAAACCCTTGGGAATTCAACATCATCTTTATCATCTTTTATGTAATCCAGTAGCTAATAAGGGAGATAATGGGGGATTCTACTGGGACGACTCAAAATTAGCAGAATGGATCCAAAACATATCCCAACAATGTAACCAAAGACATAGGGTTTAGTTTAGTATTTTTCCTATAATATATGGACACTCATTTATATAAATATATATATATAAAATTACATAAAGAGCACTTGAAAAATCAAATTAGTAGGAAGATGAAATAGCTTGCAAGCTATTTCAAAAATGCCTTTCAACATCTGTAAAATTATTAAAATCTTGGGAAAAAGCTACCTTATACTTTTTTCACTGAACTGAAAAAACAGTAATTATAGTTCTGTGCCATATTGTTCCCAACCTATTATAATAAATATTTCACATTTGTTTTTTAACTTTCTCATTTACTGATCTGTATGCAAAAGTGAATTTAGCATGATGCAGAAACATCAGATAGGCAAGGTTCCCCTTTGAATTTGGTGAGAGCAATTTATACACACTTCATTGATCATTTCTCTACATCCGTGTGTATATTGCAATTTTTTAATATATTTTATGAACAAAGGAAGAAGGCATATAAAAGTGTTGGGGTAAACCTGGTGACATGGTAGGGCTTTTACTTTTTCAGCCTGATGAGCAGAGAAGAAGAGAGGTTAAGGAATAGGAGGAAAAGGATCCATAATAGTCATCTGACACACAGGAAGTTTTAAAATTGCCAAAGGTAAAAACCAAATAACCATGACTGTAACTTTGCACTATCACCCTAAGTTTCCTGGGCCACTTAAGACTGCACCCTGGAAACGAGGAGTTCATAAATGTTAAATTAGACAGACTTTGCTCTGTGATGCAAGCCATGGCTGTGACCTAAAGCAAGAATATAGAATGTCTTTCAGTTACAGAGTCTGTCACTCTCGTTCCCTTTGATGCTCTTCCTTCACTTTCAGGAAGGGAGCACAGGGAGTTAAGGTTTGTGGCCTGCTCCCCTGTTGTCCCTCATTTTGCAGGCACTAGAAATCCAGATGAAACCTCGAGCCGCACAAGCAGCACACACACAAAATCCCCTTCACTTTCATCAGTAACTTTTTCCTTTATGAAAGTTTCTATCAGAGAGCCAGTGAGCCTTATTATACAGTCACCCAGCTCTGGTTACCACACAGTCATTCAAAATGAAGCATTGTAGAAACTCCCATAAAAGGTTCCTTCATCTGAACGCGCTCTCGCCGAGGTCCTTTCTTCCTCCCACTTTGAGGTGCGCTAGAAGTGAATGAGTCTCTGCGGGTGCTCGGGCTCCTGCAGATCACAGGGGCTCTGTGGCCCCTCATAACCTTCCCGGTTATCTTTACTCTGGCGACAGCATCCCTACACAGCCAGGGAAGGCTGAGTCAGCAGCCCAGGCCTACCCTCCCTTTGTTAGAAACTTGTCCATAAACATTAGCTGTAAGCCTATGTTCTAGCAAACTTCTCTCTCTGACAAAATTACACATATTTATCACATGCCTGGAGTTTCGGGATGAGGGACAAAGCTTGCAGCCTCTCCTCTAACTAAAAATAGTGAAAGTAAAAAACAGGAAACTGGACTTGGGTCTGGCCAGGACTGCCTGAAGCACTCGCAGCCCCAAGGAGAGAGAGAGAGAGGTGGTTCACACCCTTCTGTTCCTCACTGACTGTAACACGGCTGGGCCAGAGTTAACATACCAAGGACATATCAAAGCTGATTTCTTCTCAAATCAGCATAAGATTGTAGACTTGTTTTGTTTCGTGCTTGCATCCTAATTGGACTGCTATGTTGTCTGTTCTTGGGAAAGGGTTCCGAGACCGACAGCACTGGTTTTTGAGACTGATGGGAATCTCCTCAACAGGTTCAGAGCACATGGCAAAATGTCTGGAGCTCGATCTGTGTTAATGTCCCTACTGCTGCTTCTGCTTTGAGGATGCAACTGGAGACGAATTATTGGTCTTAACTTCCTAATTAAGGAAGAGCTGGAGGGAATACATCATGGGCAGTAGGGAAAAAAAAATGAAGAAAAGGAATTTTTTCTGGTTTATGTTTCAAATGATTCATGACTTGCAATAAATCATATGCAGTCCTGGTTCAACAAGAGTCTTAGGCAAGTGTATTGCTTTAACTTGTAACCTTTTCTGAAAACTATTGGAAAATTGAGTAGAGGTTCATTTCAAAATTGAAGAACTAAGTGAGGACAGAAGTTAGACCCAAGAAGAACTATGCTTGTTCTACTGTTTTCAACACTTGCTAGAGATACTATTTTCACGTTGGTCTTTTGTAGCTGATCCCCTTTAGTGGGACTAAAGATTGATGTGTCTATCAGTTCAGAAACATGTCTTGTTTCACTATGGCTTTGACTATCCTGTGAGATCTAATAAAATTTGCAGGGATGCAGAACTCGCAAACAAAATTGAAATAAAGTACCCTTAGCTTTGGTCAACTCCATGTCCAACTGTATAAATGACATGATCTAGGGGTCCATCATACATAAGTAACTTCTATATAGCATTGTTCATAGAACAACACCCCTAAAACTGAAATAGATTAATGTTTTCCTTCTCTTCTGTTGTCATAATCTCTACAAAACAGATAGTTTCCTGAAGAAGGCTTCCATTCAGCACCCCTAACTTCCTACTTCCTCCATGAACAAGTATGAAGAAATATTTATGACATGCAAAAAGGCTTCCATTTCTAAGGCTATGAAATATGTTCAAGTTCTTGTAAGAAATAGAGCATTACACTTGGGTTTTCATTTAAATATGATTTCTGAAAACTAATAAAAAAATTAGAAATGTTGGTGCACAGAAAAATGACAAGTGAGAAAAAAATGCATATAAAAATATCCACAGGATAGCATGGGGAACTAAATGGGGGAAAATTACTTTTGCTTTGGAGAGAGCATTATGTAGGCAAGGCAATTTTATTAACACGGTTGGATAAAATATAAAGGGTTTTCCTAATCTCAGAGACTTCAAAAGAGACTTTTTTTGAGACAATATTAATATCAAAGCCAGTTGTCACCATTATTAAAATGTTCTTTGCTCTTCATTAGTCACAAATGATCCCCTCGACTCACAAAAAGGTACTCAGTAAATTAAAAGCTTTTATGTAACACTCCAACAAAAGTTGAATGACTCCAGAGTTAAAAGGCAACTCTTGTGTCTGTCAATATTCAAAGTGGTACCCAATTTTTTCCTTTTTTAAAGTAGCAATTTCCTTAGGGTATTTATTCATTTATAGATCTATTAAGAGACTGATGAGGAATGGACGATTAATGAAAAGCTTTGTCGTTCTGAGTTCTCACAAGCAATCATTAAAGGCCTGATTTTGCATTGTGGGCAGCCTGCTAGTGCCGTGTAAAATCCCTCTGGAGGATAAACAGGTCTATCCATCTCCAGGGCTGAGCGAAGCCTGGATTTATGTCTGCGTGAGGGCAGAGTGGTAATTCCTCGCGTTGGGTACTTTTCCTAACGCGCTGTGTCTAAGCACTTCAAAAGAGTTTGTTTGCTGATCGCGTTAGCCAAAACACAGCTCATCCCTCCAGTGGGCTGCATTGTGTGACTCTTAATCGCTGTTTAATTGCAGTCTCACACTGGTGAACTTAATGGGAGCTCCTCACCCACTTGCATGGTGAAAGGCTGGAGGATAGGATTATGGGATTTTCTTAATGTAGACTCAGAAATACCACACATGATGCGGGGAAGTCACCGGAATTTGCCCACCACTGGATTTATGTGGTTGCTTAGGGTTTTCTTTCCACTGAGCCGTGTAGTCGCTCTGAGGCTGAGATGTGGGGACTGAGGATCCACTGTTGATTTTCACTTTCGGATAACCCTGTTGGTTGTACCATTTGTCTGTTGCGTCTTTGCCTCATGGGAAGGTTGGTGCTGGAATGGTGGAGGCAGCACTGAGAACCAGATTTCCAGGATTTTATGCCTGCCCTGATACTGATTTGCCTTGTGCCTTCAGTTATATCACTTTTCCCTTTTGTGCCTCATTTTTTCTATTTTAAAAAATGGAAAAAGAAACGGTGGGCTAAGGCTGAATTAATACCTTTAGACTGCAATAGAAAGGTAATATAGTAGTACAAAGTATTAATTATTATATTATCTCTCTCTTTTTAATGGATTTATATTTAATTCAGTTACAGAGAGATGCTTTGTTCACATAATAACATTTTCTACTGCCTTTGAGGCTCACAGGAGCAAGCTTGTGGGAAGGAAACTGGTAAGTGTTTGAATTTAAAAATGCTGCTGGTTTCAGTGTATTTAAAATGCTGTTGAAGTTGGGATGATTTAAATGTGTGAGATTTCAAATGTCTCATTGACACACATCGCAAATTCCTTCATTGCCTGAGGGAGCTACAGAAAAAGGAAAAGTTGGAGTCTTTTAGTTTCACAGTTAAGGCAGCTTTTTTTAAAGTGAGTTAATGATGGAGCATTTGCCTGTGCAGTTGTAACAGGGCAATCTGTCACTGTGAGAAGACTCCTGGGGTGACTACCAAGACATGTTAACTAGCAATGGTACCTCCATTGTACATGATCCGTTGCTCGCCCCGGTGTTGCAATATATTCCAGCCAGATTCCTGAGTGAGAAATGGGAACGGAATCATGTTTTGAACAGAGGCACAGGCCCAACTCAGCTTGTAAAAGCTGAGGGTAAGGGAACTCTGCTGAGGGATGCAAGCTGAGGGTCTGACCAATGTTCTTTTTCTGTTCTTGCCCTCAGCAGTCAGAGGTGCATCTGTTGTGTTTGTCACGGAGCCGGCTCCTCTCGCGGTGCCCGCATTGCACACCCCGCCAGGCGCTGCGCGCGGGACGTACTGTAAGTACACACTCATTGATCTTTACTCCCTCCGATGACAGATACAAATCTGCTGCCACTGCACCTTATGCTAATGTTCAAATGAAAATGAATAGCGTGCACTGAGGCACACCAGGTTGCACTTTACCTGCCTGTATACATTTGTTTGGGAATATGATGCTGAAACCAGCCTTCTGGGCCCATCTCCATACTGCAGCTCCAGAGCAGCACAAGATTTTCAGGTGTGTGAATTCCTGTACGTTAGAACTTGTTTTCTTGGCGAAGCAACCAAGGTCTCTGGGCTGGAAAAAGCAACCGAGTGGTCTGACAAAATTCTTGCCCTGGGCATAGGACAACCAGGACCATTGTTTACTCCTGTGGTTTGCTTCAAGGTCACATTTTGTGTTAAATGAGACTGGAACAGTCCTTCAGTTATGCTGGATAGAACACAATGGACTTGGACTCTCCCATTCATATCATCCATGATGATGGAGTATCAAACTGGATGCACTGCACATTTGTAACAGAAAAAGAAGTCAAAGTGAAACAAGAGATCTGGTTTCCTACCTTTCCACCTTCATTCTGTGTGTGATGCAATTGTTAATGGAATATGGCTGCAAGAAACATGTTTCAAAAATATGCAGTGATATTCCATGTGAAAGTTTCTGTAACAGTCAACAACCAAATCCTCCATTTCATTCTCCAAAGCTGATGTCTATGTCCAAATAAAAAAATGAAAATATGAGTAAACCGAATCCAATATATCTCATATAGTCCTCCAGCTCCCAGAAGATAACATATTCCATATATCTAATTTTTTTGTGTGTGTTTTAGGAACTGAAACTCTGGAATTACAGCAGATGATTGTGAATAATGCTTGAAATGAGAGACCCAATGCCTGGCAATTATTCCAGTGAAGAAATTCTTCCTGATGTCCAGCTGAACCTTTCCTGTCACAGCCTGAGGCCATTTCTAGTCCTGTTGGAAATGTGAGGGTGCACTCTAGTCCCTGCAAACTGAAACTCAGTCTCCTGGAGATTCCTTGTGGGATCACTTCTACTTTATTTCTGTCAAGATCCTCTTCAGGACTGGAAAGTGATTTTCTTTTCATGTCACCCAAAGAAATTATCTATTCCATTATTTGTACAGAAATTACAAAATCTCATTTTATCTGGAATTTTGCCCCACATCCTCTACAGATACCAACCTCAACAAATTCTTTTTCTTTCCACCCCAGTCTTAAGAGTCTGTTCTAAGCTTATATGCCTGTGTCATCCAACTTCCCCAGTTCTTCCCCACGAAATGATGTTTCCCCCTCTTGTGCTCAGATAAGCTCTTCTTCGTATGTTCTACCACAAATTCTCCATCCACTCTGTGTCCTCTGCCTGAGTTTCTTTGTGGCTCAACAAGAGACAGCATGGGCTGTGGCTGACCTGGTACACTGGGCACCCTGGCTGATTGATTTGCCAGGCAGCTGAGATGAAAGAGCAGGGATGACTGCTGTGTTCCCTGTTTTTCCCTCACAGGAAGAATTAAAATTTTTTCTGTTCTATCAGCATTTGTGGAAAATTCCAGCTACCAGAAGACCTGAAGGAACTAAGACCCCTATCCAGTCTAAGATTTGACTGAAGTTGCCTCCTAGATGTGACTGACAGGCAGATCAAGCTATTTTTATTTTTAACTAGGTTCCCAAGAAAAAATATCAAGTTGTAGTATGTTTTAGTCAAACAGACTCTAAAGAGAAGATCAAGAACCTTTATCATTTTGCCTCAATTTTTTTACACCATCTTTAATCTGACATATTTAATTACACTTGATGTATTCTGAAACAGAGCTGGTAGAGGGTATTTCTTTTTGTAAGGCTGGGTATTAATGGGCCCATTACACTACAACACTGCTGGGACTTCCAGATGTTACTGTAGTAAAACTAGGTAAAGGAAACCTTCTGAAAACTTTCTCTGAGCTGTAGCACATTCTTACACCTGCAGGGAATAAAGATACTAAAGGTACATTACAAAACTACCCCGAACGTAGAATCATAGAATCTCCTGAGTTGGAAGGGACTCACAAAGATCATCAAAGCCTAACTCCTGGCCTTGCACAGAAGACCCTGAGAATCACACCATGTTCTTGCACTCTGTCAGGCTGCTGCTGTGACCACTTCCCTGGGGAGCCTCTTCTAATGACCAACCACCCTCTGGGTGAAGAGCCTTTTCCTGCTATCCAGCCTAAATCTCCCCTGACTCAGCTCCATGCTGTTTCCTCAAATCCTGTTGTTGCTCACAAGTGAAGAGTTCAGTGCCTGCCTCTCCTCTTCCCCTCACAAGGAAGCTGTAGACAGCAGTGAGGTCTCCCCTCAGCTCCTTCTGGAAGGAAAGAAGAATCTGGAATGGAAGGAAAAGCAATACTGCAGGGAAACCTGTGCTGCCTCGATCTTCAGTTTTCCCAGCTCTCTTATCACTCTGGCTCTGCACATTACCTGGGTGTTAGGCTTTGCTTAACTAGCAAAATCATCCCGCTTTTGCAAGAGCAGAGACACTTAGTGCCTGTTCACACACCGCTTGGTTCAGGCTATCTTGTGTTCTAATGAACATATCACAGCAATAGCTCAGAGCTCCCCATATTTCCAAAAAGCATATGTTAAACAATGTAAGCAAAGAGAAACCGTAACAGGCTTCACTTGTCCTAACAGTCCATCTGTTTCCTACTCCCCGCTGAGCACATCTCTTTTCCTGGTTCCCTTTCAGGTGCACTCTTACCTTATGTAACGTGCTTTTTATTGGAGATTCATGCTGTGACCCTGTCAGAATTGCTACAGCAGGGGTGACCTCGGTAATGACTGTCCACAGCCTGCCAAGCTAAGTTGGTCAGTGTTAGCTGATTAAACTTTTAACAACATCCCCTGTGCGATAAAGGGCAAAATGACAACTTTGCCCATCGTCAAGGTGTCTGTATAATAAACTAATTAGTAAACCACACAGTCTGCGGAGCTTTTAATGAGTGCTATCGTCTGGCCTCTGTAATAAAAACCCAGTCTGCCCCCTTTTGGGATTCAATTAAGGCACAGACTGTCATATGCTTGGCCTGGCTGATCAATGAATCCATTCCGACCTTTGTCGGAGCTGTTTGCAAGGTCACTGGCAGTAGTGAGGGAAGCCAGCCTGGTGGTGGGGAGCCAAACCCAACAGCACCCGACAGGCACCACTATCAGCTGCTAATGTCCTCCAGGTCCTTTGACACCAGCAGAAGTTTCTCTCACACAAAGGTTAGCTGAAAGAGAATGTGGCAATATGCACATATATCTAATTTAAATATACGGATACTAGTTCTTCTGAACAGAAATTTTCCCCTGTTATTTAAAAGTTCATTGATTCCTTCACATCTGCATATACCTAGACACCTGTGGGGTTTTTAAGCACCAAAATATGCTATCAAATGTTTGCTTTCTAAACTGTGTTTATTGCTATGATCCAGTTACACAAACAAAACAAACACAATAGAGTAGCCCTAGATTATACAAAACAGCCTCCTTTTCAGGTCCTTGCATACAAATAATACTTATCACTATACAATTCCAGAATGGGGTTTATAACCACTGAAATAATTTTTATGGTGCTCCATTGCAATAAGTAACAACATTTTAATTTTACAGACAGGAAATTTTCTGTAAAAAACAAGAAAATTGTCAGACAGGCAATGACCCAACGAGATACCCAGGCACTGCAGTGAAGGCATCTTTAAAAAGAAAGGTTTCAGATTTCAGTCCTTTCACCTCTGACTTCCATCCCCAGGAGAACAAACAGGAATCGAGGGACTGTAGAGTGAAGACAAGACCTTCATTATCATCTGTCCTGACCAGTGACTAAGTACCTGAGCTCCAGGCAAGCTCTGTCCACAGCCACACTGCCACCACAGTAGTGCTAATGATGCACTCGGTTTTTATTGCTGCTGTAGCAGCAGTCTGGAACCCCCAGACCTCCCATACATTGCTTCCTACAGCCAAAAAGAAAGCACTGCATTAGGTGATATGGCAGGGCCGTTGGAGGCTGTGTCCTACTGCGAAATGTGTGTACAATCAGAAGAGCAAAAACTGGATGGAGTTTATGAATTCATTCCGCGCAGGTGAGAACACTAACCTCCAAACAGTGGGCTTTCTCTTCTGTCCTCTTCTTTTTTTGTTTGAATTGAATAATCTCTCTATATTATTGAATAATATATAAAATAATATTTTATTGCCTGGGGAATAAGGAGGTGTCTGAAAGGTGATTTTTAACTGCTGTGATGGAAAGAAAGGAAACAACAATCTGGTCGCAATTGTGCTGCTGATTCAGAAACTGAGCAATCTCTGTAGGCATAACGCACTTTAGTTCATAGCAACTGACCAAGTCCTGTTGGTCTTTAAATACCAAAAAAGCAGAAACACAAGGTGATTAGAGTGATACAATAGTGATTCCTGCTATTTGCATTCCATTAGAGGTGGAGAACAACAGAAATGCAGAACTTTGCCTTTTCTAATGCAGGCAATATAGCACTTATCTGCTCACCCTTGCCTATTCAGTTACAGCAAGCAGTTTACTTAGTTATCAAACAAAAAGTCTATTAAGTATACATTTTTTAAATTATCTTCATTATCACTACTCCAGTGACTCCACCCTATGCCTCTCTGAGTCTCTTCCTATTTTTCTCTGGCACTTCTGCATGCAACCAGTCTTGCATTACTTACTGTTATGCCTACCCGTACCTCCGTTGCCGCTATGTTCCTCTCTTACCAGAACTGTGAAAGTCACAAAACCCTGCTGGCTTTAAGACACAATTTTCTGTACACCAACACCTTTCTGCAGCAAGTTGCTAATCCCAGCTCTCTTCTAGGGCCCCCCCACTTTGCTACAGCTTGGGGGTACTCTGCATTATTCCTTCAGCTGTTGCCTCAAAACCACAAAGGGAAAGGTGCTCACAGCCCAGGAGGGCTCATGACGCAGACAGCAGGTGAAGCAACCACTAAAGGAACATAATTCTGCATTCCTCAGGAAAGTTCAAACAGTTATTTTTGCTGGGGCCAGCCTTGCTCTTCCACACCAGCTTATAAGGCACCAGCAGGAGGTTTTTGTATCTGGTAGGTGTCAGTCTCCTTTCCTCCTTCCAAATGCAGCTACAGCAATTAGTTTCAGAATTTAGCCTGTTAAGATGATTGAGAGGCAAGGAGTCGCTCAAAGGGGAGATTTATAAAAGAAAAGAAGAAAAAGCAAACATCAACTTACCAAAAATAGAATTGAGAATAGTTTGTTGTTTTTTTTTTTCATTTTGGAATTCAAGTAGGAAAAACAATTCAATGTTGTGATTTTTTTTACCCCTCTATGGGTAATTCGACATTTAAACCAGGAATATTATACTAAGGTATTTCTTATTAAAACTAACAGAGTCAAACCTGAATTTCGATTTCAGTGCCTCAGATTGAAGACAGACCAACCTATATATGTGTCTGTGAATTTTTCACAGAAAATGTGGATTTCAGTACTGTCTTCTGCTGTTTCTGAGATGGCCACAGGGCACTGGAATACATTTCTTTCTGTTGTATAATTTTTTCAAGCAATAATCTGTGACCAAAGGTAACATATTCTGATAATTCTAATATAGATAGTTGCTCTGTGCTGTTGAATGAACCCTCAGATCTTTAAGACAGGTCGTAAGTTGTGCCTGTTTGGTCTTACCAACTTCAAGACTCTCTAGACATATATATATAGGTGTAGCAGTAGGTTATGTGCTTATAGAGAAAAATTTCAAAATTTTGCAAAGAAAAAAGCAGTGGAAAAGTTATGCATAGATGTAAAACAAATTTACGATTAAAAAGGTTTTTCATTAAAGAACAGCTTAAAACATTCTGTGTGTTATTCTCTCTTTCATTCTGCACCAAGAATTTAAAACCTTGAGAAAATAAACTATATAAAATAATTAGTGTTTCGTTGCATCATTTCTGAGTTTCCCAGCTGTCCCTTTACATCAGCTTCTCATTTACAGCCCCAAACTTAGAAACAACGAACATTGTACACTTAGATGCTATCAACCGAATTCTTATCAAATGAACAAAGCTGGTTTGAAAATTTGCTGGCCCAGACCCCACATGCAAATCTCATAGCTTTACTAAGGATGTTACTGCACGTAATCTAATTAGCTCTTGTCTATGGTGAAATTTACTTTTCCCTGGGTTTGCTGGTGGCTGGAACAGTACTCAGATTAATATGCAAGAAGACATCGTGGAGTTCAATGATTTGTGCCTCACCTAAAAGTCATGCACAGACTTTGAGCAGTTTGACTTTTTGGCTGATGGAATTACCATGAATACTCTCATCTGCAGCCTGGCTGCACTGGCTGCTAGAGATGGGAAGAAAGTGCTGTGAATGCAGGTTTTCACTGTGTTCAATCGTTATTCACTCCCCATCTTTCCTCCCCAGCCCCATGAAAACCAGCTCTTCTTCCCAGCAGTAGTAAGTAGATGACCAAATAATATAGAATTTCTTGCTACCCTTTTCACTCACATTGCAGAATAATGGAAAATACTTTAAGAAAACTCTCTGAAGATGAATACTAAAGATCAAGACAGTAAAAATAAATATCCCATAAGCTAAATCTTTCTTTTTTTATGCTTTGCAGAGGCATTTTGCATCAGCCCTTAAGCAGCTGTGGCTGTGCAAGATGTGGTGAATCCACAAGGGTGCTCTGCACAGAATACAGCTGGGACAGGCAAAGCAGGTCCAATTACATTTGATCACTAGCACGGGAGACGTGATGTAGGAAGGAGGCATAGCAGAGCATCCTCACTCAAGAGAAGGCAAAACATCTTAGCTAAATATAGATAAGATGGAGTCTTGAAGCTGCTCCAGCTTCTGGGAAGGGCTGGAGAGGCCTGGCTTGCGCCAAGACTGCTCAGAGACTGCCTGGCCCTGGTGTGCCATGCAGGTCCTGGGCACAGGCAGTCACACATTGCAGTGACTGGAAGCTCATCTGGTGATGCACAACATACAAATCTTTCTTTTTCAGTGCTCTGTTCTTGGACAGACATGCACTTTAAAGAGGTAACGTTTCATAATGGTCTCTTTAGGTAGAAACCGATCCAAACATTCCTGTGAATATTCATAACTATTACTAATTTCACCTGAGTTTGTTAATTTGGCACCTGAGTGGCTCTTTAGTTCAGAAGTAGCCATGAGAATTGCCCATGAATTTCATCTGTCAGAAGGCTGGTGAATTGATAAATTATGAGTGTGTCAACACAAAGATTTTGCTGCATTTATTTCCCTTTAAATGAATACCGTGCAGTATTTGGTATGAAAGGCTCGTTGGGAAACTGCAGCTAGGTAAAAGGCAAAAAAAACCAAAAAAAAACAAANGAACTTTAACAAACTCTTCACTCTAGTATTTAAAAAAAGCTCTGAAAGAAGGCTGCTCACATGGATTTACTGATAAAATCAGGAAGCTGAACTTTTTCTCATGTCAGCTACTGCTTCTTTACAAGAAAGCTTCAGATTTTGCTGCTTGGGTTTCAGTACGAAGGGAACGCTTATAAGAGATTAATTTCTTAATCAAGGTTTTATACACAATTCTGATTTAGCATTCTTGAAATTTCACCAATCATAGTTAAATTATATTCATCAGTCTGCTTTTTAGCTCCTTCAAAATAACTCTAAGTACAAGAGGCTGTGAATTTCTAAATCTTCAAGAATAAAGGACGGCTGCAAAAGATTTGAGCTCTGATTTTCAGTGGTTTTATCAGCTGGAGTACTAGCAGTTGCCTTTCTGTTGTAAAGGGAAATGCCTTATAAAAATTGACCGTTTTAACTTCACACCACCTCAACAGATCATATCGCTGTCATCCTTTTAAAATGGAGATACTAAGACTAGATTTTTCATTGGTTTGACAACATTTTTTCTACTTCCATGCTAAGGCGTTGGAGGCTTGATTTTAAAAAGTACAGAACATCAGCTCCAGCACAAATCTGCAGTTCAAGAAGCTGCTCAGCGACCATGGAAAAATCATGACCTGTAGATGCCTTTCAAAGATGGCCTTAGTGACTTGCCTAAAGCCAGCTAGTGAGATATAATTACTGCTGAAACAAGAGTTTGTGACACTGAAGCGTTTTTTTAATGCTATTATGTATTTGTATTGTGATAAAATTGAAAAGCACTATGAAGAGTAGGTCACCTCCCAAAAACATTTTCTTACTGTTGTCCTAGTTTTCCCTTACATTTTTCCTCCTGCATTTAGAGCATTATGGAACTCGTGGTGGTGTGAGATCCACAGCTCACAGGAAGATGTTTGCCTGGAAATCTAGGTTTTGCAGGAGGATTTGTATCCCTTTTGACCCTTTGCAGGTTCCAAGCTGATCTACCAGGGCACTGTGATCTAAGACAGCATTTTAGGACACGTTTAACTTGCAGGGAGCTTAAAACTGCATTTAAAATCAAATACCTTGCACTCAAATATGTTTTTAAGTGCTTACTCCAGAATTCAGATCCTGGAATGTAAATTTTGTTAATATATTATCTACAAACATTACAAATATATATCTGTACCCTTCTAGATAAGGGAAGAAAGGCATTGCAGAATATCCACATCATAGAAAACAAGTGTTTTTCTAAGACAAAATCACACAGCTTTTTTCTTTTTGTTATGAGCAGAAGGGTAAGAACATTTTCTTCAGCAAGCCTTAGCAATCCCACTTGCACCACAGGGCAAAAGGTGCAGATCCAGGAAAGCATGCAGAGCGTGCTGCATTCCATGAAACTCATTCCTGATGGTTTTCCCGAACTGGGGCCTCGAGGAGGACGTTTCCTTTTCCTGCCTCTGAAATGACCGGCAGACTTTTCGAGGATTCTCTCCCATCTAGTGTTTAACCACTCTCACTTTCTTCTGAGCTTACTCACAAAGCCTTTATCTTATTTGTCAATGTTTGATATTAAAATAAAAAAAGGTATTAATCTCTGCAGTGACCTTTCTGCTTTATTTCTCCTGGAAGGGGATGCTGCATCTTTTGTAAGTAACTTCAAGGCAAGATATTATGCGGCATTCAAACGTATGGCTTTTATCCAGTTAATCATTGTGCATTACCTACTTTCATCAATGTTCAGAAACTTAATTCCAGGATTACTCATTCCCCCAAAAACCCAAATAAGAAAATCAGAAGAATAGACCCAAACAATAGAACTTTTATACCAGGATAATTAGAAGAGGAACCTATTACCCAGGATTATAATTACTGACTAACATATTAAATGACCTTTAACATTTACCTTAAGCCCCAGATTTCTAGAAAACCAGAAAGGTTATGAATGCCATATTAGTAATCTTTAATCTTTATTACTGCTGTGGACAGAATTTTAATGATTTTTAAATAGGCAGCGGTCACTAACATATCCCTATTAAAATAAAAAAAATCTCATAAAAAATTAAATGGATTAAGACTTCAAATGTACCATCATCAAAAGTATTATCTAATTATGGAGTTCAGTGAACAGGCCAAGTGAAATGGTTGGTAATATTAGTTACTTACCACATGGGAATGCCCGGGATTTATGCACAAATAGATTCTGCTTCTGTTGCAACATAGTAATTAAGAATTTGTCAGGGAAATTTGACCCTCTAGGGTAGATATTACTTTGTAAAATAAGAATGGCAGAGCACTAGTCTCCTTGCTGCACATAATTTAACTTGATTATTTATACATCAAAGGGAGTCTGCAGTGACTGCAGTATAATATTTAAGTAGAGGGATATTAGAGAAAGAAGCATCTAGTGAAATCTTTTTCCCAAATCTCCGTGAGAAAATAGAGGAAATTTTCATAAAGCATTTCATTTTGCATATAAATTGGTGCCTAGATTGTGCCTGTGAATTTACTGCTGTCAAATTTAATTTTTCTTTAATTCTTCAGGCCCAGATGTGAAAAGCTCTGTGTGCAGGCTGCAATTTTCAATGCTTACAGGTAGCACCCGGATCGATAATGTGTCTTTATGAGAAATTACCGTTAATGTTATTGAGTATGCATTTTGCTTTATAGGATAATAAGGTAATATGAAATGCCAATTCATTCATTAGGAGAAAGCTAAGTGCTTAAATGAAATGGGTGACAGGTCTGAAAAAAGATGTAGTTGTGGGAGGAAGTCAAGAATGGATTTTTAATGACCTAATACCAAAAGGTTTTTACCACTTATTTGCATTTGCTTCCTATAAACAATATTAACTTTAAAATAAAAGTGCTTGAATATTTAAATTGCAGTAAGTGATTCCACTTGAAGAGGCTATTTGGAAATGCTGCATTTCTGGGAAACTCTACGCCTGGCCTTTTTGAAGACCACAACGTGAACTCATCTGGTATAAAAATTTTAAAAAACCTCATTTAAATTGACAGGCATAAAGTGAGCATATTGTGAGCATGGCCAAAAAGCCAGAGGTTATCATGTGAAAAACAAGCAAACAAAAAAGTACTTTAGCTCTTTGTTCAAAGTACAGTGTTCTCCCAGCTCAGTACAGTAAAAATAGCAGGTATTGAAAATAAGGTAAAAAGAGTTTGTCAAGAGAAAAAAATCCAAACTAAACCCAGATCCCACTGTTAGTGTTCAAAAGAAGACTGCAGCTTCCTCAGAGTACAATACAAAAACAAAACAAAAAACAAGGAAAAAGACTCCCAAAAAAGTGTTAATTGTTTGAAAGTCTGTTCATAGAGTAAGAAATTAATTGATTTCCCGATACATTCAGTGTCTGAAACCGTGATCATAAGAAAGAAAGTTAGACTTTTTGCAAAACCTCACTAGATTCTTTTTTCGCCCCCAAATCCTAACTCAATTTTCTGAGTTTCACAGTTTTCAGTGAGTTGTTTGCCCTCTTTTTTTCTGCACTGGATCCCCCACACATGATCCCCGGGGCACAAGCTGTGCCAGGGGATGCTGCCATCCCGATCCTGCCTGGGCTGGAGCCTGGGGGAGGTTTATCCCTCTCCACGGGGACAAGCCCAGAGCCCTGAGGAGATGAGTTGCATGCCTGGAAGCAGAGCTGGCTTTATTTGGAGCCGTACTCTCTGTTGGAGACACGGCCCCATTCCCTGCTCCCGCCCTCCATGGAAAGCCTCCACCTCTTGAAACCCCTTTCAAACTTCTGACTTAGAACTGCCAAGTTTTGTCCAGCTACTGTAATTTATTAGCATGTAACACAAGACATGGCAGAAAGCAATTCACAAGCCTACCCAGGGAAAAGCACGTCCAGCTTCTCCAGTTTTCCCCACTCCCACTGCAAAGTGTTATTCCAGTTACAGGATTAATGTTATTAGCATTACAGGAGTAGCTTAATGCTAAAGTTTCCAAAGCTGGCTTTTTTTCTACAGAGGTATACGAACCTGACTTCCATGAAAAATGATGGCATTCTCTTCAATTAGATCAGAATTCAGAATTCCTCAACAATGATTTTCCTAAAGTTTTCATTTGGTCTTTGATGAACTTGACATTTTTGCTCTTCAGCAGTAAATAAGACACTTTATTTACTATCAACACCTTAACACAGCAGTTTGAAAGCAGACAGCTTAATCTTTTTTTTCTTTTGAATAGCTAGCATAGTAAAAACAAAGGACAGATACCAGAAAAAGCTTTAAAGTTTTAATTTTTTTTCTACTTTAACTTGGCAATGGCTGCTTTGCCTAAACTTTTTTTTGTTGATTTCTTTTTACTTTTATGTAGGGCTCTTTTTACTTTTTTTTTTTTCCCTTGACCTTCAACATCTCAAACTACAAAGAGAGGACTTTCTCTAATGCTGTTTGAATATACTGTATTTTTCTTTTAAGGAGCCTTCCACTGATTTTTATCCTTCAGGGATCAATGGTTTCCTCAGTTCCATAATCTGACAAGCTATAGTAAAAGCGAAAGGCCCCCACTTCCAGAGCTGTAAGTGTTAACGTGAGATGGCAATGGATGTATTTTCACACTGAACTCACAACAGCCTAAGGAGAGCTTTAAAGTATCTTAGCCTAAGTCTCTCTCTTTGGGAGGACTGAGATATGGGAGGAACTTTAGTATTATTGTTAATCTGTATTACAAAAGCACCTAACAGCCTCTGCTGAGTTCAGAGCCCCATTAAAAGCAAGGATGGATAAAGCTGGTTCAAATGTGTGCTCATTTCAGCATAACCTATGAATGCCTTTGCTTTCTGGTAGCATCTGACTCTTTTCCACAAAACCCTTGTTAAGTTTGGAAAGGGGGAAAAAAGAAGGAGAATAGAAATGCTGATTCACTACTAAATTAAGCACTGCTCATTTTGCTGCTACAGTTACTTGGAAGAAACAAAATTTATTGCTGTAATGCAGCACAGTAACTTGATTTCTAAGGAACTTTTTGATCAAAATAATCTACATATTATCACATAGTTCTCGAAATGACTCCTTATCCAATGTCTCCCTGTGGTGCTTTGCATAGAGCACCAATACTCCCTTCTGCTCAATCACACACTATACAGAGAGCTAACTTTTTAATTTTGTTCACTGCTTCAGCACTGTTTGCTTTGCCTCACTGGTATCCAAACACCTTGACATGTTGCCAAACATTCCTACAGACTGAGAAACCAGGCAGGAGCTGAACCTGGAGCGGCATCCCACACAGGGACCATGGACAGGGAGGATGAGCTGAGATGTGGTAGAGGAGGAAGTTGCCCTCCAACACTGGTCTTCCAACAAAAGAGGCTCAGAAACCTGGCTGGTGAGTCTCTGGGTGCTGTTCTCTGAGGGAGAGCAGCCGTCAGCTGCCATAATTTACTTTATGCTTCCAAGTGTGCCAGTCAGGGAAGTGGAGATGGGCCCCTGTCACATCTTGCTCTGCCACTATTGTACTGCCTCTAGAATGTGCTGGCTTCGAAAATCAGAGTGGCGTCAGAGGGACATGGATAATTTAACTGTCCTTTGATATATACCAGTGTTCACAGTGGGATGGTACAACTGAGGAAGTGCAGTCACCATTTCTGATTTGTTAGAATTGATACTGGAGTAGAGCAACGATTTCCTAGGGTTTAATGTAAAACAGTTAATGGGATTCAGAGGGAAGATAACAGAATATATTCACAATGAGTTATATATTTATGTCCATGTTATGTAGAGTATAACAACATATTGCAACCAGATTGGGATGGGTTTAATTTACATATATGTTTCTAAATCCTGTCTTCAGTACTCAAACTGCATGGGAACTCTAGGCACTCAAATTCTACTTCTAGCATCCAAGTATGTGTAAGCCCTCGGCTGGGAGTGGCAATCCTGGCAAAAATGAGAATCCATATGATCAGAAGACACTCTGTATTTTCTTTACTTTAAGAAAGAATTTCACTACCTCCCCACGTGTCTCCTGTGGACATACAGGCACTGCCCTTGATTTCTTTGACCTTGCTTACTCTGTTATCACTCAAGAGCATCATCCTCTGCTGCAGCCAGGGCTCTGACATTCCAGCTCACTCCAGGCTGTTGTGGAGACCTCGTGCATTTTCCTTCCCACTGTAATTTTGAATCAAACCATTCCTGGGCTATGGTTTATATGTCACATCCAAACAGCACTGCTGTGAAAAACACAGTTAGCAATCAAGTAGCCCCACTGAAATAAAGGAAGTTGAAAGACTGAGTCAAAGCCTATTATACTCCCTTGGTGTTTACTTCAAGGAGTTTTGGATCAGGATTTTGACATACATCATCTTCTATACATTGTCTATAGTTCAAACATATTTACAGCCAATTACCAACAGCAACGATTGTAGAGGTTACTGATGATCTATGAGTGCAGTGGGATAATCACTGAGATAAGACATTCTTCTCATCACACACATCTGGGTAGTATTGCTACATTGCTACTGTTAAAGTGGTTGTGCAAGTGATTTCTCTTAATAATCTAGTAAGTGCTTTGGGATCTTTCTGAATAAATGGATTTCTAGAGCACATGCATTCCTCTTATTGTTACTTATCTGTCTGAGTACTGTCACACAGAAATAGGGATTCTCTGTGTTTATTTGGTTTTGAAATAATATATAATCAGTACAGCTATAGATCTCAATCCTGTCATGGGAAACAGAGCACTATCTGTTAAAATGTATTAGCCAAATGTATGCAGACAAATGGATCCAACAGCACCTCACCACAGACAACAAATTCCTCCCGTCCTTTAAGAATGTAGGGGGGTGTGTGTTTTTTTGATGTTGCTGTTGTTGTTTTTATAAAAACCACCTAATCTCATATACAATATCTCATGAAAGTTCCTCTCTCTCATTTGCACAGGCAGTTACTCAGTCTTTTTATAAATTTACCTGTTTGGAAACTGGATGCAGTTCCACACATTCCTTCCCTAAAATCAGGCCCACATTAAGCATATTTTCCCTAAACTATTATTATCTCCTCTGTGTAGCTAACAGAAAACAGTGCAGCTAGTTTGAGTATAATTATCCATAATTTGTTGTGCACTGATGGCATCCATCATTCTTCTGGCAGGAGCAAACTTGATTCCCACACCAAAAAGCTTATCAACAAAATCAAGAAAATTTATTACTGATATTAAAAATATGAACACTACATAACTCCCCAATAATGTCTGTGGTGAGTTTTGACTGATATTTGGCCTAATTTCCTAATTTAGGCCAAATAAGCCTCACATGCTAGAGAAATTCAAATTTAGATCCTGATTTTTGTTTATATAATATTTAAAATATGTGAAGCCTGGGAGTTTCAGTGAGGGGGAAGAAGTCTATCAAGATAACTACATGTTCAGTGTACAATGAAAATTTTGAGATAGCAGTACTTATTTTTTCCTTGTTTTTAAAACCAGAGGTAGGGATTATACAAATATGCAGTCTTACTCCTTTCTGCACTTGTGTGCCTACAATATCTATGCAGCCACTTAACACTTTACATTCACGTTGCAAGTCACAGAGAGATTTTTATTTGTGGGGTATTGCATAGTTCTGGCCCCGGAGAAGTCTTCACCAATGACTTAAATTTCCAAGCACTGTCATAATGCAAATAAATACACAGAGAAAAGAGAAACCTGCAAATGTAAAAGGCAACATATAAAGTCCACTAAAAGAAAAAGAGATTTTTCAAATTTAGTCTAAATTTTCAATATATTCCAAGATTTCTCCTTTCTGGTTTGGTACTTTAGTGGCTTCAGGAATCCTAAAGGGTGCAAAATGTTATTTAAAGCCTGTATATAATATATGATACATTATAAAAGACCCATAGATGTGGCACTTAGGATCCTGGTTTGGTGGCGGTCTTGGCAGTGCTGGGTCAGTGGTTGGACATGATGGTTTTAGAGGTCTTTCCTAAATGATTCTATGATTCTGTGCACAGCTGTGCATTTCTCACACCCAGTTTTTGTGTGTGCATATTTGCTCGGTTTGTGCTTTTCCAGTGATTCATAAATGGCAAAATGAAGCTCTTTGCATGAGACCATAAAGACAAAGATTATCAGCACCTAATTTACCACAGAAGAAAAAAGATTATGAACTACAGATTTAATCTAAAAACCCAGGAAACTCTCCTTCACTTCAGGGAGGAAATAAACAGAAAGTTCCCATCACATTTTTACCCTCTGAAGGACACTGAAATCTCTCTGACAAAAGCATAGCTCACTTTTGGTGTCTAAATATTTTCACTTTTGCACTTAAAAAGCTGAGATTTCATCCTTTCAAACAAGCACCTCATAGAATGAGACAATGGAAATTAGCAGACAGGAAAGAGGTGAAGGAAAAACAATACCTCCACTGAGACAAAAAGTTCATATTGGCTCAACTATTTTTTTAAATAGCTTCTCATCTGCATGAACTAACAGAATTTATTAGTGTCAGTAAACAGTAGTCGCTGCCTTAATAAGTGGTGAACCAGCAAGTCTGTAAGGCATCCAAGTCCTCTCCCAATCTCCATCTTAACAAAATCTTAGTTAGATTAATAATAATGCCTGGGGATTCTGAGCTAAGCTTCATTCAGTCTTACAAAATTTAAATTCAGTGTGCAGTTCAGAGGGAAATAAGTTTGCAAGATGTCACACAGTTTTCAGTTCGTGTTTCAAGAAACAAGGACCAAAAGGTAGAAGGTGAAAAATGCATAATATAGTCACTCTCTCTTTTGCACAACAAAAATGTGAGAATTTGAGACAGCTGTTAGTAGTCTCAAACAATTTTGTGAGCAGGCCTTGTGGGGTCTGACTCTTCAACAACCAGGAAAGCACACGGATCATTTTTAGTGTCATTTTCTCTGTTACTTTGGCTAGAAGGAATGGTTTCTTGATGCTGAGAGGTTTTCTATGTATTACTCTGGAGTATCTACTTTTGAAACTGGACAGGGCTCAGAAACATCAATAAAATATGAAATAGATGTTTTTCCCTACCTCCTTAATTCTACATCCCCCAAAGCATCATTCAGGTTTTAGGTGAAGGGTTGAGTCATGTCCCCTCCATCAACATTTTTGTAGATTTGTTTTCATGCTTCTGCAAACTGTTTCTCTTTCCATCACACCAGAAATCAATCACAGGGTTGGGAGAGTTGAAAATATGCTGCTCCTCAAAAGAAAGAACTGTGTGGCTGGAAAGTAATTATACTGAGAAAGCTGTTCTGGGTGGACAAAGCCAAGCAGATTGTGACAAAATGCTAAATTGATCTGAGCTGTCAGGCACCAGTCTAGAATTTCTTCTTGGGATGTTCTGTTTCAAGACCTTATTACTGTAACTTCCCAGTGACTGTATGTCACGATCATGAGTTACTCCATTTCAATGTGTATTTATTTTCTGTTAATGTTATAACTTAGGAAATTCAAAAGGACGGAAAGGGTACTTGGTTCTATCCCTAAATGTCAACCATGTAAGTGCTTTGACTTTTATTTTCTATTTGCTTTGGTCAGTGTAAATTTCTATGGGTTTTGCTGGTTGGGGGAAGGGGATTTGGAGATGTGCAGTTCTTGGTTATTAATATTTGACTTTGTTAGTGCTATCTGTTTACCGTATGGCTTCTGGAAAAAGATAGGAAATATTAGCTGGTGAGTCCTTAAAATGCACAATGTGTGGGCACACTCCTTGTGCCTGCACATTCTTTGCACTGCTGCTGCATTTCACCAGTGATTGACCATGAAGGGGGTTTGATATTGTTTTTTGATGCTACTTTGCTTTTACTTCATTATTTCACTCTTTTTACTTTTAATGCGCTTGGATGGTCAAGTTTGAGTGAATTCCATATGCTTTATACAGGCTGGTTTTTTTTCCTTGTTTGTGGAATAGAAAAGATGAAGGCTGTTTTTAGCCACTGTTTACATTCACAAAGCTGGATCCTGCACATAAATGAGTTTTTATACAAATGCCTGGGATTTTATACAAATCCCATTCCTCTTTCGCTTAGAACGAGTTACGAGACAGCTGTCTCCAAAAGCAGAAAAGGCTGTTGCTAAGAAAGCAATAATAGGCCAGGCTTAAGATCCTTAGCTGGGGTCTTTTATTTTGGGACTTTTACCGAAGGCTGAGGGGGACCCAAAGAAAATACCAAATATCTGCTAATATTGAGGGCCTAGTACTCACACTTGGCAGGGTACGAAATTTGTTTCTATAGGAAATCACCTTATTTTACAGAAAATTGAAGCCGTGTGAGGTTTTTTTTCCCCCCCCCCCTTTTCTTTTCTCCAAACTGTACATGAAAACTTCTGGGGGTTGGAGGTGGTGGCGTATTGTACTGTGAAAAATGGGTTTATGCTCAAATGCCTTTTGCGGTCACAACACGATTCCTCACCCCTTCTTGGATGAAAAGGCAGGAGTAAGAGGGCGCTTCTCCTCTGGGCTTTTTCCTGAGGTCATTTATGCTTCCAAAGCCGGATCCAGGTCCCAAATGATGAAGCAGGACTGTCACAGTCCGGGAGCTGTCCTGCGGCGTACTTCCAAACAAGCCATTTCCCCCTGTTTTCTTTAGTTTTCCCTCTAAAAAGTGATTAACAAGGAAGAGGGCGTCGATGTCAGTGAGATTCACTGAAATTCCTTGAAATGCCGCTGTGACGCTGATTATCCCGCGGCGCGCCGTGCAGTTGTGCCGGGAAGCCACTGGGTGTCAGCAGGAATGTGAAAGCCAGGCAGGGACACCGGCTGTCCGCAAAACACAGCCCCGCACACTGCGTTCGCGAGAAATCCGGACAGGAATTCCTGGCAGAACTTTCGCAGCCTGGAGCACGAGGGTGCAAGTGGCCCCTACGCAAGTCAGCTCAGCTGGAAGAGCAAGAGTCTCTTAGTGGTTCTTCTTCATCCTCTGACTGGGAGCTGATTGTAAGAGAATGTTTGAGGGCCATATTTTTTAAAACCAGGCAATGAGCTCAACCCGGTGCTACAGCCAGCTAGCAGGACTGCTCAGGATCAGGGCAAAATCATCACTGACAAGGCATAAAAACCTTTCAGCACGTCTGCTTTTCAGAGAGTAACACAGGGTTGGTTTATTCTCACCATTAAACCAAAGTTTTGCACGGCTTTCACTGATTTTTTTACATGCATTTCAACAGCACCCACAGATCATGCTCTGCTCTATGTAAAAGCTGCTCTATTCAACTAGCTGTTATACCACCACAGAGTAAACCTCTGTTAATTTGGACCTCAGCCCCTCTAAAACTCGAGGTTTTTGGGATCCCAAAAACCCCCAAAATAACTAAGGTCTAAAAGTGTTCTTGCCTATTTGCTGTTATTGATAAAATGGTCTGGCTGGTTGTGAGAGACAAAAACCGAGACAGGCAACACACTGCAAATAGTCAATTCAAAATGAACTCAGCTGGTTTTGAAACATGAACATTTATAACATTTGGTGGACACATTGTTTTGGGTCTCAGTGTATGTCTCCTTTAAATCAGTAATGGAAAGAGTAGAATGAAATAAAGAAGAAGCAGCCACAGACACTTTTGATTCTTTTGAAGGCAAAGATGTCTGCATCAGGAAAATTTTGAATATTTTTCTCTAGAGACTTCTAGACTCACTACTGCTAAGGATCAGAATCACTACCTGAGGATCAGAACCCTGTGAATGGCAAAGTGTCTTGAAACTGTGCAATTTTCAGTGAGAATGGAGAGCACCCTACTTCTTGCACAATTAGGTGTTTACCCTCATAGGTGTTCTCCATGTATTTCTCTGTAAATAACACAGGGATGCTGCCAGAGTGGATGGCTGCTGAAAAAAGGCTCTTCCCCTTGAGAAGCAGGGCTTTCAAACTAGTGGAAATGAAGTATTAACTCATGTGACACTCCGTGGACTGGCCTGATTTAAATAACTATACTTTATTCATAATGAACAGAATGCACTGATTTACTCTCTCTTTTCCCTCTCCTCCCTTTTCATTGCCCTTTTAAGGTGCAGAAGGTCGTTTTAATTCCACTCAGAATTACTTCTCTACAAATGTTGGTAATTCTGACAAAAGCATCACACTTTACTGTAAAGGCACCCAGTGAGCAACACTATGAAGGTTACAGGAGAGCACCAGCTATAGCTCTGTTGTTTTCATTTGCATACAAATTGTCAGCCAGAAGCAAACATTTTCATATGCTGAGTTATATAAAACCTGCTTTTTTGGACTGAATTTTAATTTTATTTTTATCCACAAGAATTTCTAAAGAAGTAACTGTTTTGTTTTAGTTTTTTTTTTAAAGATAGAGATCTAAACTCAGGGTAATTTCTCCAAATGACAGATATTTTGTAATTTTTTATAAGTTCTTTATAATGTAGAGTTGGAGGTCTAGAAATCAGAGATTTAGACTCCCTTATTGCAGGTGGTCTAAAAATGAAGACACTCTTTGGGCCACAATTGCAAAACCGTATTTATGACAAGAGAAAAACCAGACATACATGAAGACAGCAGGTGGGAAAGTGAGGAAAAAGCATGAGAAGTGGGGTGGTTTTTTGCATAACAGACTCTATCACCTGTGCTGCAACTGTCAAATGATAAAGGAGCCAGTGGAGATTTTAGAGGTACTGGAGGAGACTAAGGTTTTACTTGNAAGACTAAGGTTTTACTTGGGAGCTTCACAGATATGTCTGTGAAACCGCTTCTGTTTTTCTTCCAGACTGCAGAGGAGAAACTACCAGCTGAATTACTTCCCCGCCTACCTGTGAGCTTCACTTGTACACCCCTAGCAGTGAAAAGCAAACATTGACAGCAACTGATATGAAGGAACAGAAGGCATAAAACAACGTGAGTTATAACTTACCCACTTCC